>JAOYMR010000009.1:10334381-10347942 GCA_025802075.1 Tenebrosternarchus preto | reverse complement strand
AATGAGCTGTCCACACTATATGTCTCAGTAGATAGTCTACAAAGAAGAAACAAATCAAGCCTGCAATTGGTTCCATGACATCAATCTAGCCAGCTCAGATATTCACCATGCATCAAAATGAAATTATATGTGACTCATTCATGAGTCTTCTAGGAGAAAAAAAGGAAGAAATGTGGAGGCCATTGTACAGTTGCCCGGGTACCCAACAGCGTAGCATCCTCTATGTGTTCCACAGCTTTCCCGGAGTGCTAGTCTGCGTCTGGCAAAAGACATTATGTAACACACTTTCGTCCTGGGAATGAGGGCCAATCAAAGCTGCTATGCTTCTAGCCGGCATAAAAAATACACAACCGACTCTCTCTCCCATACACATTCACACACACACACACACACACACACACAAACCCCCTCACTGTGGATCAAGCAGAATATCAAAAGGATGTCTCCTAGCTTGTTCAATTGATCCCAAAGGTAATGTCTCTCTGACCACATGTGTTGGGTAGCTTGAGGTACAACAAAGCATCAGGTGCCCTACTGCCTGTTCAGTCCTACTGGTCCTACCTGTTAAACACTGGTATATTTTAGGGATTTTCACAGCAGCTTGGGTGAAAATTGAATTCAGAACTGCCACATGTTCCAAAGAGTGAGGAATTATGGAATCACACTCTTCTGCATGTGACAGCACCTGTGAATGTTTTAAAGATTCACAGTCCTGACCTAACTCCCCCCCAACAGACTGTTCTGTTTTTTAAACAGTGTTCTTCTGGTCCCTCTGCAATACTGAGCACCATTAGAGGGAAACCCCCCTTCTATAATGTCTCTTTTCCCAGTGGTAATGTGGAGATCAAACTACCCTTGATTGTTTGCATCATTTACATCATTTATACACATTGTAGCAAATATTGAAAACGCAAAATACAGTGGAATCTCCTAATGCAGATGTTTTGTTTAGTGATGAGTTTGTTATTTATAAAATGCTTGCAACTCTTTGTATTGACAGTGCCCATGTATCTCCTGCCTGATTTATTTAATTATTTGTGTATATATTCTGAATATGCATCACAATAAATAGTTGATGCAGAAAAGAACTATCTTCATGCGCTGATTTTCTAAAAATGAACTTTTGATTATATGTTTTCTATAACTTGTGTTTTAATGGGGTATGAGTTTCCTCTATTTCAGCTATGGCCTAATTTTTATATAACAGCATAAACCTTAGCTTCTAAAGATGCAAATGAAGTCGGCTGCAGCTGTCGACGACAATCCCATTAAAGGAGCCAATTCACCACATCAAAATTCTGAATCGAAACATATGAATCATATAGCATAAACGATCTTGCCAGATCCACAACACAGAAGGTAACTGGAGGCATAATGGATAGTTCACGGAGAATAACGAATAACTGGGAAATAACTGGGCACAGAGACAGTACAGCTATGACTAGGCGACTGCCAAAATAAAAGCTTTGTAAACAGACATATTTGCAAGACAAAACACCACTAGAGGACCGGGGATATATATAATAATGTACGAACGTCATTCATATCTGTCTTGCCATGTCGAAGCGATGGGTGTCCCCAACTCAATGCACGCGCAATCGCTCCCTCGCTGTAATTGCCGAGTGAATCACAGTGCGGCCGGGCATACGGTGACCCGTACGAAAATCCATTAATGGGAACTCAAGAAGAACATTAGTATAACGTTCACAAGCACCAGTATCGCGATCACCGTGAACACCACCACTGTTTGTACGTCCAAGGTCATGGTGCAATGCAGGAGGGTGTAATATTCAAGCGGCTGAACTGGCAGGATGTTTCTGTAGTCAGCCTGGCATCTGCGTAACTGTCCATACAGCCATCATTCTAAATAAGTTGTCGGAGAAATCACCGCACTCTCGATAAAGATTTTCTTCTTACGTCTTAAGATAAAAAGCAGGCAAACAGAACAATCGTCCTCACCATCATCATCGTCTGTCGGAACAGCGTATTTGTCCTCTAGTCCAGACCAGCCGGTGTTTACTGGCTTTTTGCCTCGACTGTACGAAAACCAGTGGGTTCGCATCAATTACAAGACTGTCTATGAAAAACGCGACGCGTATCTGTAGCCGCGCTCCCCCGGTGTGAGGCTAGCGGTGAAAGACGGACAAAGCGGTTCTCTCTGCATGTTAATAAACGCTCACCCAGGAGCTGAATTACAGCTTCGCTTGCGGTGGCGAGAGGCAAGCCAGCCACTGTATTCAGCACGCCCATCATGATGTTAAGTGATGCTCCTGTTAATAGCTACCAGTAGAATGCATGGCATTAATTAAACGCTTTCTTTGATGTCTCTAGAGATCCATTTGAGTAACACACCGTGGCACATTTTTTTTTTCCCCATCATTTATTAAACCAAGTATTTCTTGTCACCTTATAGCCTCCGATACATTCCGAGGCTGCAGCACAACTGTATCCACACAAATAATATTTTAAATGAACAGAACCGAATGCATATGCATGAGACGTGCATAATCGCATGATAGTGAGGGATTAGCAGCAGTCGGGAGACAATAGTTTTAATTAGGCCTAATTGATATTAACGGTCTTGCGTTTCCTACACACGCCACATCTTGCTTGTTCTGTAACATTACGCAGTGAGACTTTCATATAGGCCTGTATCCTTCTAGAGAACGTGCAGCTAATGAGGCTTCCACACACAACCTGTTCTCCGTGTTACGTAACCCCGAGACTGTTCTCCGTGTTACGTAACCCCGAGACTGTTCTCCCCAACTGCTGCCTTGGCTCCCTCCTGACATTTAGACAACAAAGGTCACATCTGAAATTCTAAATTTACAAAGACCAACAGATGCAAATACATTTCATGAATACACGGTCAACAAAGAACCGTTTGCCATCGATATCTAGAAAAAAAAAATCAAACATCAGTGGAGAACTGTATCGAGACTGTTCCAGGCGTAATAGTAACTATCTCTTGCACAGAGTCAGCGGGTCCTTTTTTATTCCCTGGATGCTATGTGGACCCCCTCCGCCCATCGCCGGAGGGGTGGAGGATGGGGTGGGGGTTATGGAAACGGCTGAAGCATCAAAATAAAAGTGAAAAGGGAGAACTCGAAATGTCATCGGTAATGCCGGTTTATTGCGGGCGATTATAAGGGCGGTGCAGTGATTTGTCAGCTTTGAATCAGGTTTAAATATTTTTATTTGGCAATAACCAAACAATTTCTCTCCCTCCACACTATAACTTTTAGGCCAAAAATCTGAAAAGCAGGGTTTATAAGCCTATTTGTTATTCAAGATTTCTCTGTATGTCTTGACACTTTTAAGACTTGCTGTTGGCATGGGCTTATCAACTTAATTTATACTTGAATTCTGGCTAAACACTCCACTAACAAAACTTTGTTAGTGACATACATCCAGATGTTTGCTATTGTCGTCACTTGACAGATTTATCCACAAAATTTAATAAAAACCAGATTCAGAAAGTTTGCAGATAATGTAACTTTTCATAATAAAGGACATCGTGACAAAGATCAAATTTATACTAAGCTTTAACAGAGGAGAGAAAAAACAACATTCAGTGCGTCTAGCGTGTATTTTGAGCATGGGGAGCGGGCGGTGATCAAATAACAATGTAAAGAATCAGAACTTCCACCTAGATACACTAAAGTGAGTTAAATATAAATCTCAGTCATGCTTTTCATTTCTGAGAGTTCACATTTATGGCATTTGGCTGACGCTTTTATCCAAAGCAACTTACCATTGTAACTCAACACATCTTGAGAATTTGAGGGTTAAGGGCTTTGCTCAGGGGCACAACAGAGACAACTTGGCAGCGGTGGGATTTGAACCAGCAACCTTCTGATCATGAGGCAAGTGCCTTAACCAGTGAGCTAGCACCACCCCATACCACAATGCAGTTCACCCCTTACCACATTGCAGGAATATGCTAAGAGTCTAGCTGTCTGTTTATTGCCCTGCCTCAAAGCATATTTCAGCATCTCATAATTACTCTTGTGGTCTCTCGCATGAGATGACTGCACAGATTTTGTTCCCCACTAGCAAATGCCTCTATTTGTAGCGCACAATTTGCTAATGGGAGGGAACAGCCACCCCACCCATTTCCCCTCTGCAGAGACTGTTTCTTTTGTTCGGCTTCTGACTCTTCGTCGGCCGCGCTCACTTCCTGCTTCCTGCTACGAGGCCTCGGCGGAGGGCTGGGAAGGCCTAAAAATACCACGCGCGGTTCTTCCTGCGCACCGCACTGTCACCATTGTTACCGTATCAGCTGTTTATTCGCTCAGTTTCAGAATATTAGGAGTGGCTGTTTTTATTTTTTTTTTTTTATTTTTTTGGTATGTGGCTGGGACGAAGCAGCCATTTTCAGGGTACTGACATCATCAGACTGACTTTACATTAGTGAATGTTTTCCATGGAGGATATTTGTCATTTGGGAGGGGCAAGTAATAAGTGTGGGCTGACAGCTCTTTATTAAATGTGCTGTTAGCTAAAAGACGCAGGTTACATTCACTAAGTTCCACAAGGGCATGCAGATAACATGCTACACACGTCATCTGACAGAATCTTTTCTGACAGAAAGACATTTTTAATATGTCTGTCTTTTTTTAATAAGCAATTTGTGAATGCCTTATAATGCTTCATTGAGTCCTAAAGAAGGAACCTTAAAAGTATCATAGATGAATTAAAGATCCTCTCTGTGATTTTGGAACGTCTTAAAGAACAAGGAACAGATTGCCTACACAAAACAAAATGAACAATACTCAGTAATCTGATTAATATTGATACTTATTATATACAAATGTTTACATGATTTATGTATGGAAAACTGTTAAGTATGAAATTAGATGTTGAAATTCCTGAATTCTGAATAACATACTACACTGGCAATGTTAAATTGCCACAACTCTTGTTTGGTATTGGACAGTAAATGGGGAGAGAACCTAAAACCTCAAAGATAAGATTTTTTGCATGTAGCTACTGTCAAGCGCTAGAAGTTTCCATACCGTACTGAAGGTATAAATGTACTCATGCATGTACTTTCTTCGTTATCATTTGGAAGTTCTGAGAGATTTTGATAAAGTGATTGGTCTCACCTTTTATTTAAAAATATTGGGTATGCTGTACATGGCCCATAAAAGTCAGCATTTCCCACAAGTACAAGAGAAAACGGATCTTCTGCAAGATCTCTCTGGTGTGCCAGAATATCACTGTTCGCGGAAAGGGGGAAAAAATGGCAAAAGATGACACAAGTCCATGGTGACATAGTCAGTTAGGCAGTGAATATGGCATTTATCTCTTGTCCCAGCCAATCAAACTCCACCTGGAAACCAAGGTGCTCCTTTGCTAGAGAGCCAACTGTCTGCAACAAATGTCATTTGCTCAATAAATCCTTATCAAGGGAAATGACATGGGCAGAAAAAAAGTAACTGCTCCCACTGTAAGGGACTTCTCAGGTTCTTTCTAGCCAAGGCATCGCCTCACATTGCTTAGCCACTGCTAAGGTACAGCAGGCTTGCACACAGCAAGGCTGCTGTAACTGAATGCCACCCCGTTGGACAAGATACGCTGTGGGAGTTAAAGGCACTCTCATATCACACAGTGCCATCTGCCCCAAGCAGAAGACACCAGAGAGTGCAGAAACACAATGCCGTCCACCCCTGTTGTCCCCAAGTAACAGGCTCGTCACTTCCATAACCTGCAAAACATTTCAGCAATGACAGTGCCGGTGGATAAGGAATGTATGACTACTGTAATAAAGTAAACACATCTTACAGTACTTATAATATAAAACTCCACGAGCCTAGAGAAGAAATCACCTGTCAAGCATTACCGTATGAACTTTGAGACACATAATATTGTTTACAATGCACATTTCCAGAGGCGAAGGATATAGAGAGGAGTGTACCAACTAAAAAGGAAAAATGTCCTCTTTTAACAACCCGTTATCTCCACGGGGCATGAATAAAACATGCTGGTCATCTCTCAACAAAACTGGGTTACTGCGATCTTTCTGTACCACAAACTGAACAATCCTTCCATTTGTATTAAGCTGCTGATCCCAGACGAAACGAGTTCGGCTGTTCCAACTCTGCTGACTATGAATGATGCATTGTGACTATTGATGCAGTTGTCAGTTTGATGAAGCCAATTCTTAAAATCCCATTTTATTCTCATTATTTGTTTTAAATATGTGATACAATCTACTGCTAGAGAAGCAAAACTTGATGCGAACGTCTGCACTTTTTGATCTCGCAAACTGTATGTTGAGTTTCTGCAAAGACACTTAAATTCTAAATTGGCTAAAGTGCAGTAAGCAGCAAATATTCCGATTTCAGATATGGAAGTATTACCACATACACTTCCAAGTAATGATAATAACAACATAGAAGCGTGAACATCTGTCAAGCACTTCTACTGTAAATGAGTTATTTGTCGCATATTCAAACATCATCCTCTATGTCTCATGAACAACCCTATAAAAAATGCATGTGGTGAGCAGCAAATTCATCCAGACACTCAAGGTAAAGATGATTACAAAAAAACTCCCGACATTTATTTTCTCTATGTTTACATAAGAACTTATTTTTTTTGACTGATACTGTTTATCCGAAAAGCTTAAATGTTAATAAACTGTTAATAAATGTTCCTTTGCACTGAATATTGCCCTGTCAGTACTGTCTATGAAGCCACTTAGAGAGCATGCATCAGTGTGATGCATGCCGATTAAAACACAGGTGGCAGCTCATTAGCTCCCCTGCTCGTTTCAGAGGCTGTTAGGCTCCCTGGGCGTGAAGTAAAAGAATGGAACCGGACAGCTTGGTGGTAATACGTTACGCTGAAAACACCGGTGATCCGAGCCGCAGCCTCCCCGTGGCAACCTGGTGCATTAATCTCCAAACCGGCGGCGGAAAAGCTTCGTGTTTATAGCATTTGTTTTCTATGAGGTTTAAGAATGTACTTCTAAACAAAGGAAACTGGTGAGGAACAAAGAAAAACCTTTGAAGAAAGTGAGAGAGTCAGACTTCACACTGCAGAAACTGGGTCATTTTCATCTTGCAATGACACACTTTTACTGCTTTATGATTATATTACTGGTATTCTCATTATTCCTATTAAGCAATAACCGTTATTCCTGTTAAGTAGCTATGAAAAGGCAATGAATGGCTCAGAATTCATATGCTAGTCCTGACAGAACACAGTACAAAATGGCATTACACACAAAAAGCTCTGATAAAGGTACTCAGACCTTCCTGTGTCATTCTGAATGCTCTTGCGAGGTTATTTGAAGATGGTGCTAACAGGTTACACACCCGTCATCACCACAGCTGCTGGAAATCAGCATCCCGACCTCAGTTAACCTCATTAATGTTCATTTGCATGAAGTCAGCTTCACATTCAATCCCTCAGTTTCTCACATGCTTCAGAATTACCCTGGCATTCAAATAGCTCACTTCTGGCGCTTCTAAATTCTGAGCATAACTAGCGCACCAGCCATTACATAAAATAAAGGCTGGAGATGAAGGATAGTATATGAATATTCATGTCCCTTAAGGGGTAATACAGAGGATGTTTTCGATAAACAACCGCGTGGATTTTATTAACACATCAAGGTTCATGCAGAATGAGCTGAATTGAATAGATTGCATTTTAGTGGGCTAAAGAAAGGCAGACAAATAGCACGGCGAAAATGAGAGCAATACAATGTGCTTGTCAAATCCACATGGCAGAATAAAGCCTGAAGGACTGCAAAGCATCGTCCTCTTTCATGACTCATTTCCTACCGGATTGGGGAATCCATTTAAATTTGAGAAGTGTGAAGGGCCTCTGGGTTTTTGAGGTGGGAAGCTCAACATCTGGGCCAAGTGTGATTGCAGTGGCACACAGGAGAAGAGAAGCCTGCTCTCCACATCCTGATTCATTCCCTACCACCCCACGTTACTTTTGTCCCGATGACTCATCTGGTAATGTAAGCTGTTGCGTAATGTAACTAGTGCTGAAGCAAACTTCTTTATTTGATCTCAATTTGCTTTCAGAGAGAAATGGAATTTCTACTCCACCATCACAAGGCATCGTAGATTTACATAGAAACAAGCACGACAAAGAGGCTAAAAGCTTGCATTAGGGAGTGACTAACACTAGCATCAGATTTATTGATAATAACACTGCAGTAGTCCTTCACGGGATCAGGCCCAGCACATAATGTAATGCAAAAGGGCCTATATTTGCAACAAAACAGGGAATTCAGAAGCAAATAACACTGTGTGCTTTGACCGTATCTCCACAGCGGTGATAAGTCGCGTACGCTTTCAAATCCCCGGCTGCGCTTCCACAGTCCCTACTTTCCACGCGTTCAGAACATAGATGCACGCAGACACACACACGCACACGCACGCAATCTTGCACCAACATATTTCCTTCATTTATCTTTCGCTCCTCTCCGTCTCTCACGCTCTCGTTCTCAGACAAAAGGGCCTTCTAAAGATAGAGTCAGTAGGGTTAGGAAAACATGCAGCAAAGAATATCATAGCAACAAAGCCTCCCTGATGAGCAACTAATCACCTGCTTCAGAACTCATGTTTGCTCCAAAGCCAGGTGACTGTAGAGATGCGAGAGAAGAGCAAAGACTGGGGAAATTTCTGCTTGAAAACCCATTTGATACACACTCCTATAGACCACGAGACAGGCAGTAAGTCCTGGTAAATTGGACAGTTCCCGTTAATTCCCAAGCATAGTAATAAAGGGGTTCAACAGGGTGATATTAAGCTCTGAAGCTGGAGACCCATCACTTAAGAGTTTAAAATTACATATTGCATGTTTAATTTCAGCCCTAGAGCAGAATTAAATTGTTGTCTTGAAAGCCAAAAAAGACCCAGTAACTCTGTGTTATTAAAACTTCATTAGAAGATGCAGACAAAATGGAATTGTAGTGCTAGTAGTGGTTGATGAAGGTTCATCTGTGCTTTACAACTTTTACAATGAAATATAACTATATTTAATGTCACCATAATTCTCCAAATAGTCATGTATTTAATCATTCATTACAATGAGGAATGGGTCAGCTACATAAATAAACATGGCTAATATAACAAGACACTATAATAACCCTGCTATGACTAACGACTATTAGCAATTAATGTAAAGAGTTCATTCATTTTCTCTACCCAAATCATAAGTCTCTCATTGCAACTTTTCCTTATGATCTGAACAGTGACAAAGTCCACAGCTCAGTGCAAATGTAATAGGCATTGAGGTTGGCATGCTGGCTAAGCAAAGGGATGGATCACCTACCATATTCACTTGTAACGGACCAGAACCGGGCCTGAGTAGTTTCCTGGATCTCGTGCTGCCGTTCCGCATTCGGACAGTGGCCGACTGTTGAACGCATCCAGCTGTCGAACGTAGGAACACTGATGTGATATGCTCACATAGCAGTCTCTCAGCTGTTCATTACTGTGTGATTTAGGGGGAGGCTGTAACTCTCACTGTGTCCAGGTATGGAGGGGAGTAAGTCAACAGCACAAAGCGCTCCCTGAATGTTGTTGTGTTGTGTTGAAACGAACTGAACTTGGAAATCAGAGTCTGTGCAGCCTCGGGACTTGTCCGGACACGTCCCAAACATGCATCAGGCGCCATACCGTACCTGGACGGGCTAACGACTGCGCCACGGCAACCGCCTCCAGGCCCATCAGGGTACTGTGGGGGAGAGGCAGAGAACGGCATCTCTGGAGGACCAATTTAAATGGCGGGTCCCGAGGTGATACACCGGCAGGGCGAGAAAGGGCCTAAAAGGCACACGACACAGTTAGACGCCACCCGCCAGCCACACACAGGCCGACCAGATGAATCATCGAAGCTTTTGAAATATTATGAAGTGGCGGAGTGGATGAATCAAAGCATGGAATGAGTCGAAAGGCAGGCAAATGTGCCGTGGTCAGTGGGAGGGCACAAGATGGGGAAAGCAGCATCTAAAAAAAAAAAAAAACACAACCTTCCAGGGAGATGGGGGGGCCCTCCGCATGCAGAGGCTTGTTGAGAGCACTTGGGTGCCAAGTTGCTACAGGCTTCCTAATCAGAAAATGCAATATGATTCATTTTCATGCTGTTAGTAATGCGTTTGTGAGGGAGTGGAGGTCAGCCTTGTGGGTCTTCTATTTTTCTCAGTAGTGTATCTGAATAATAAAGCTTCACAGCAGGAACACACTCTAGCATTTCTGGAAGCTGTCTTTCGCTTGAATGGTGGTAAAGTTTAGGCAGCCTAAACTACTGCTCATCTGGAGGACTGGGTGGAAATTCATCCTTATCCAAATTCATTTGGACATATTTTAATGTTAATGTAGTTAATTACATTTTTAAAAGTTAATCACATTACCGTCTTAATATATAATTCATACTTTTAACACTATGTTACACTGACAGTCTGATCAAAAGCTCACCAAAAGCAGTATTTCATAGAGGATCAGCTCTTGTTAGCATTTATAAATGTTATGAATGTTTCTTTAATGGAAAAAGGAACCCCTCTCATATTAATTTAGATCCTCACATTAACGCATTTATTTTGCAAGTCACTCAACCAAACCAGTGTATACTTATACAGCTGATGTGACTGATGAACCCAAATGCTGTCACTTAGTGATGACAGAAGCACCTTGGAGGCGTGCTTCTCATAGCCAATAAAAATGCTAACAGTTCCTCCCCTCTCGTACACTGCCAGGATAGATCTATGGCTTACACTCTGTGGCTTGATGGACTGGATGAGAGTGTGTCCTTCTATGACTGAGTGCGGTCTCCTGGAAGGACGGGATCTCCTCGGAAGCAGTGGTTGCGGCGTTCTTGGGGTGCCTTGCCATCCCCACAGGCAGACGTGCTCCTCCTGTTCGGAGGATAAAACCTCCTCCTTTATGGTGGGACACTGCACGCCGGGGCCGCCCACGCACACTGATGCAGGCCGTGATCTTTTCGGAGGGAGCGCCCTGATTGGTCTAGATGTTGTGAAGCATCGCGGACTTCCCTCGCCCGAGCGACAGCCACCTGCCGAGGCCTATTTTCAGGCATGTGGTTATGTGGGAGAGACAAACTGAGTGACCTGAATGTAAGGTAACTTCCACAAAGCCTGCTTTCAGAGCACTGGGATGCGGGAGCCAAGAGCAGGCCATATGGCAGATCATACTGGAGCACCACTGCTTATTACTGGAGATAACAGTCTCCAACAAAACTTCAAATAGAAACTCCAACTCCAGTCTGAGTGACAAAGGCTGTTGATGAAGTTTATCTTGAAATACAGCATGACTTATATACTCTAACAAACCATGTAATTGAGCAGTACAAGTCACTGATAAAGAACTATTGGAAATAACATATTTCCCTGGTGGTGATTTCTAGTTTAGGGGATTAAATGGGGCTTTGTTTTTTTTCTGGGTTGCGCTTAATTGCTATACCTCTAGTGGCCAACAGGTGGAGCAAAAGGAAATCCTGCTTAAACTCTCAGTGTCCTCTTTCTTCCTCATCCATATACATTGTTTATTTAAAAAAGTGGGGGGGAACAGGATTGTTAGGCCAATTTTGAATTGATTAGAATGAAAGGCAATGGCTTTGTTATATGACATGTTATGATGAATGAACAGTATGATGGAATACATCTAGTGCAATTTAACACGTCATATCTTCTAAAATGTCAACAACAAACCAGACTCCAGTTGACAGTTCCTGAAAACAAAGATAAACAGGAAAATGTAGATCTTACCTTAAATATTTCATCTGGACAGTCTGGAACTACCTCCCTATCCCTACATATATCCCTTTTATCACTACTATTTTGGCTGTCGGGGTCTTTGGTTTTGCCTGCAATGGCAGAAGCTTCAGATCCAGCTTCATTCTGTTCATTAGTCCCTACCTCCTGTGACAGGAGGTCAAACTGGAGCTCAGGCTCTGATAAAGAACTCCCCTCTGGACCATCACATCGCTGGTGGTTTTCAATGGTTGCCAGAGAGGTGTGAGTTGAGGTGAACTGAGACTCTGACCCATCGGAGATGCTGCCCTGGAATCCATTAGTGCTCTGTGAGTCTGGGCACACTTTCCAGGACTTTAGCACCACACGAGGAGAAGAGCTCACTTCTTCAGCAGATGACACCATCTCACACACATCGGGGGAGACAGACTTAGCAGGAGTTGAGGCCTCAGCTTTCTCCTCGCTCCTTAATGTCATAGATGGAGAGTGTGGGAAATCCCCAGTGCGCTGTGTTCTCGGTGAGCCAACAGGGGAGTGGTCTTCTTCAGGAGGTGAGAAGGACCTGGATGAGTTCCTCCATTTTCGGGCAGTTTCAGCCACACTGTTAAAAAATCTGAACAGGCCCCCAAAATGGCTGCTCTTGACATCTGGGCCTGTTTGTTTAGGTGTACGATTAAAGTCTTTGATACATTCTAAGTCAACAGAGCCATAGTCAGAATCAATTGTTTTGTCCAGTGTGTGCATAGAGTCAAAACTCTTCTCTAATAAAGCTGAACTTCCCCTTCCTATGAAGGAAATTCTTCTCAAGTAATTCCAAACCTCGCCCCCCTTTGACCGTCTTCCCCCTAGCGGTACCTTGGGGCAATCCTTCACGTAGCGCTCTTCGTGAACTGCCACAGAAGAGTTGTTGCAGTTGGAAAAGTTGGAGTGGGCTTTCTTCATGTATGTGATTCTCTCCAGATTCTTACAACCATTCTGATGGCTGACTGCACTCTTAGGCACTTGATGATCATCCTCGAGCGTGGCAGAAAGGTCTATATCCTCGAAGGAACAGTCAAAGTCAGTGTAGCCAGCATATGAGTGCCTCTTGCTTTTATTCCTGAGTATGTTTCTCTGAGAGTGCAGCGAGGAGGGAGAGTCCCGGCTCTCCTCGTTCATGCCATCTCTAAGCCCACCATGAAACTTCGCAGCAGAGAGCTTGCCAACTTTGCCTCTGAAGACTGATGGCGACTTTAACTTCTTGAAGCCCTTTACCCTGTCGGTGAACGACAGCTTGGGAATGGATGCCTCTCCTGGAAGGATCATAGAGTGAGGCCGCCTCTCGTAGTCGGAGGCCCCCTTCCGCCGGTTGAGGATCCGCCAGATGCCTGTGGTCCTGGTGCTCCTAAGGGGCTCCTGCTTTTCACGGAGAGGTGTCTGACATGACACAGAACCTGCAAGCTTGGATTCTCGAATTCGCACAATCCCTGTTTCACCGTCCATGTCCAGGGACACGTTGAAGACTTTGTTGACATAGCCATTGGGATTGCTGCACTCAGACATGGAGCTGCCTGTGTTGTCCATCCTGTCAGCTTTCTGTTTTAGGGCACATCATCTCTGTGGTCCACCTGAATATCTAAGGTCAAAAAAATAAAATGAGTAAGTAATGTTAAGGGAAATGTTAGCTTTAAATCCTAAAGAATATGTGGTAAGTCAATTTCAGTAGTTTCTGTGGTGATACATATTCTTAATATATACGAACTGTAGAAAAGATATAGAGATAGTCAAAAAATGTAGTGTCTCTAAAGAATAAGGATGTCCTGAACAGCAGTCCCTCATTAG
>JAOYMR010000009.1:10322023-10334281 GCA_025802075.1 Tenebrosternarchus preto | reverse complement strand
TGTGTGTGTGTGTGTGTGTGTGTGTGTGTGTGTGTGTGTATGCAGACAATGAGCAAATTCACCTGTTCACGCATTACATTTCTGAAGCTATTTCTTTTAGAACAGTAAGTAGTTTTCTTACCACTCACAGAATCTTCTTATAGTCATCTTTACTTATAATCCCTCTTCATCTCATCAAACAGCTCGATGTCTCATTTCAACCAATAAGGGAAAGTGCCTAGATCTCCACTTCAGGGAAAAGAAGTGTACATCAGACATCTGACAGAGAAGACCGGTCAGATTTGTTAAATTGGGGTTTTTTATGCATGAACCTGATTCAAAGTTACGGGATCGTCCACTTCAAACTTCACACACATGCTGTTTTGTTTGTTTGTTTTTTACAGTTTATCGACCCTAAATTACCATCCGAATTAAACTATAGTAACTCACTTGTTCGAAAGTAGATTTTAAGTATGTATACGTTTTAAGCAAGCAACAACTAACATTTTCTTCATTATTACACAAAGATGGCATAACATACTGATATTAAGGAATGAAAACGTTACCTTAGATAAATCTTCTTCCTGGAATTTCAAACGCGGGAGGTAAATCCTGGTTCGGAATATGAGAAAACCGTTTAGAAATGTGGCCAAAAACTCTGAAGCCCTATTTCACAGTGGTAGACATTTCGGAATTCCGGTGGAATATTTTGCAACGTTAAGAATTCGTAGATGTTTGCTTTCCCAAAGAACAATCTAAAGTGATTTCGCGGCATAGTAAAACTGTTGAACTCTTGCCCTGAAGAGGCTAAGAGGCTGAACAGACGCCGACACTAAGATATGCAACAGGCGCTTCACGGGAGCACGCGCGCACACACACACACACACACAACGCCCAATTCCTCTTAAGTCAGCAGTCCATTCCCACTTATTTTTCGCTACTGTTCTGCAGTCGCATCAACTGTGTACAGTAAACGATACAAGATAACACAAAAATATACCTTCAACACTTTATAACTGACTGAGTTTATGAATCAAACTCTATATAATTTCAATATTTTTGTTTTGGAGATGTACAACACATCGGATATCATAAGATATCTTCACCTGGACATTCAGACGAATATTTCAGACACAATACAAAAAAGTAACAAATTAATTCTACTCCATCGAGAAGATGTATCTAGCCTACATATATTTAAACATTTCCTTTTTGTCCTGTTTTGGTCCTATTGTAATCATATGGCATTTTCCCCCTTTACACAGGAAAGAGTGGCTCTTACATCAATGGGTAAAAAAATGCTCTCAGCTTGACAAAGACAGGAAGCCTGACTGAGCGTATGTAAATATCTCTACCATACACGTTTTCCCTCCTTCTGTGTGTGACTACTAAGGCAATTGTGATTCTGTCCCTCGATGTATTCATGTTTGTCATCGTCATATAATCGTAATGGACATTTCATGACAAAAACATGCGGCCCAAGTGCCACCTATTATACTATATTTTCTATTAGTACAAAACGCTAGTGTGGGTACTGAGTTTAAAGGCCAAGAGGTCATTACGAAAGCAAGCCAATCATTACACACATATAAATGAATCCAATACGACTAATGAGCAATGTTATAGTAGACATGGCATATTAGTGATTTTCTTAAGGTCGTATAGGCACTCGATAACAAATTGCAATCGAAAAGCCATCATCCTCACATCAATTATATCACCAGTGCATCGGTTGGGGTACAGGGTATCGATGTGCGAAATCGTTGTCTTCAGTCGTCCCTTCATCTTGACGTAGGTCTCAAACAGGGAGGCCCACTTCCCAAGCACTTTGCATTCAGCCCACTTCCTTAACACGGTCGGGCGGCTTTCCTGCTGTCCATTCTTGTCACAAAGCACATCCTGGACAGCCGAACACTCCTGATTTTCAGCCTTTTCCCTGAAGCTAAGGCAAGACACAACATCTACTTCAACGGGAAAAAATAAAACGCTACAGGGGGCTGTGGGGAGGACGGGAGTGTGCGTGATGCTGTGGACTTTCCACGAGACGTGGGTTACTGAGGATGAAGAGAGAATGATTATTAAAATGTTTATTCTGAATAGTTACCAAACATTACAACAATACAGTACGTAGGACTGTGGTTGTTGTTGTATTCTAGGGCAACAAAACAAAATGAAACCAAAATAATTATAGAATACATATTTAAATTTTAATCTGTCTCATTCAAGCCTGTGTGTGCTTGTTTACCAATTCTAACGTTATCTCCATCCTGAAAGCTTGTTTAGAGAATACATCTTCAAAATGATGTCATCACTTTTTCATTTTTTAGAACAATTGGCGTCTTCCTCTGCTTCCTGTGACACAGTCGCGGCCGTGCGCTTTCACAGCAAGCGCGGACCAAACAACCAGCGCGGTTTTGACCCATAATTGTTTCACAAGTAATTGTGAAGAACGGCTAAAAAAAGAGGTGAACGCGCCGTGAAAACGTGACGCGGCCCATAAAGCACTGGCCACATGCATACAAACCCAAATCTCATGGTTCGGTCGGCTCGGCTGTGATGGAAGGTGGAAGGATGTCACTTCGCGGTTAGCATTGTATGTCAGAATTCCTGCTGCGATGGTTAAGAGGTATTCGCTAATGACGAATAGCGGGCCAGCGCCCCTACCTACGCCCCAGGCCACGTGACACTCACCGTGAAAGGGCACGCAGGTAATCGCCAGCGGCTGCACATGGATTTAGATAAAATTACACTCACATTCTTGGCATTCTCCCTGTCGGAGAAGCACATTCTTCCCATTGCTCCAAGTGTTCCTAGGTCCACAACACCACCCCATCCTCACCACCTCCCCCGGGTCACATATTGGAGTCCTCTTCACAAGATATATATTCACGAATCTCAAAACTATTCAGTGAGCTTCTTGTTCAGGGATTTTTGAGTAAAGATCACTTTGGGTAAAAAGGCTCTTGAGATAAGTTAAAAAGGTTCAGCTATAATGTCAAGAACTCTAAATATTAGTGAAAATAAGTCTCGAAAAATGCCTCTCTTGCCAATGGCCAGGTGCAGGTGTACTTCAGAAAAAAAATGATACCATTATGAGATATACACTCTAAAGTGCTGAGAGAATAACATTTGCTCTTGTGGACTGTGCTAGGAGCACTCTTAGGTCCTCACTACATTTCTCCCAAAATGATGAAATGGCATTCAGAAATCTTGAGGCCACTGCTAAACATCAGAAGACATCCACTAGAAGTTTACATTAATCCTCTTACACCTGTAAACCAGACGTCCTTGTCTGGCAGACACCCCCCTGAAAGCTCCCAGTATTTAACCAGAGGAACCCTCGATCCAGATATAGTATTTACAGACAAGTGGCGAAAGTGCACGTGTGAAGGCATGGCCTGAAGGGGGTGCCCTCAACCACGGCCTGAGGTTAGAAACTTGGGCCTTGTAGTTTAAAATAACACTTCCCCAAGGTAGAAGAACCATGTGAATTGCAATCCAACAGAGGAGCAATGGAAGCAGTCTTCCTGGGTAAGACAGCGGTGGACTTCAGCCACATGGTATCAGGGAGAATCTGAAAACAGGAAGTCAGGCTGCAATAAACATGGTTATACTTCCTTTTTCATGGCTTGCAAAGGAAGTGAGACATTTTTTAGGAATTCCATTCCAAAGAGACAACCTCAGAAAGAAGAATGAAATGTAGCATTGATTTATGCTTGGTGTTGTAGCAGTGCCACATGTCAGCATCTTTTGAAAAGTCTGTTCTCAACATCTCAACTGTTGCACATACTTTAGTATAATATTTTTAAGAAGTCTGTTAACTTTTCAATTGTTGCTCTTATTGTAGTATACCATATAATATCATACTGAAGTGTTTTAATTAATTTTGATTATTTTGGACAGATTATTTAGAACAGAATTCGCAGAACGTTATGTTAGCCATTTAAATTAGCATTTATTTCTCCGTATACAAGCTCACAGTCTCTTTAATCAAAATTTTGAACTGCAAGAATGTATACTGTAGTCCAAAATTAGTGAAAAGTAGCCTACTTATAGTGTTTGAGTAAATATTTATTGTTTATGTTTAATGTTTATTCAATACCTTACAGTTATCTGCTCTGCCAGTTATCAGAGCGTTTATCACTTGGCCATGAGCCATGACCAGGGTTTATGGGTCAGCACCAGTACAGCAGCTCATGCTGTCCTGTTAAAAATGAGCTTCCTTCCCTTATTACATTTCCCTGCCTTCTAACAGGATCTCTTTTTTTAATAGCAAAATGGCACATCAGAATCACAAAAGCAGCTAAGATGTACTTTTGGGTTTTTCCAGCCGGACCCGAAATCTCCAGTATAACGAATGGTGTTTGCTAGAATGAAGGAGCTGAGGTCTTGTGATTCACCTGAGACACCTTGTTAATGAGAAAAGCTTGTAGGGACCTAATTCAGAGCCACAAACAAAAGGCAGCATCAAATATATGGGATTTGTCCAAGGATTTCTGGTTCTTAACTGTTGTGTTTATTATTGCAGTGGGTGTTGGTGCTGGGTTATTATGCCTATCAATTAAACACCCTTTCCTGCACCGCTTCATTGCATTTCCCTCCCTCTTTTCATCCCTCTATCCATCTCTCTCTCTCTCTGTCTCTCTCTCCCTGTTTACATTTCACCACCCAGTACCTCCATCTTTTATATGCTCTCTCATTCACTCAGTGATACTGCCTACAACAGGAAGGTTTTGTTTTATTTTTATTTTTTTTTACATTTTCCCCTCAAGGGGTTTGGCATATTCCTGGGAAAAAGTGTTCATGTTATCAACCCACCCTCAACCACCCAACCCACACCTCTCCACCTCCGCCCTCCGTGCGCTCGCTAGCCATGCTTGGAGAGACAATGCAACCAAAGGCACTTCTTGAGAAGAAGAGAAACTCCCCATGTGACCTAATTGGTGAGAAACGACATAAATTACACTACATAAACCGTTCCTTGTGGCTGCAGTACAGGAGAGATCCGCAGTCCCTGCCTCTCCCCTCCCCCACTGTCATGCATCAAAATCTGGAGGTTAAACAAACGAACAGATCCAACTGCATTGCCAGCTATTACCTTTGTTAAGTTAAAAAGGGTGGTCACCATTTTAAACTGGTTTTAGTCCAGTTAAATACTGTTTAACTCAATCAAACAAAAGGAGTAAATATGCAAAGCAAGCAGAAATCAGGCAAAAAAGGACTCAAGTTGGGATTTTACTCCTCCACCAACAAAAACTCTGACAATTAGACTCCTGAGAGATGCCTCTGTAACAATTTTCACATAACCAGCGATTATCTAATGTTTTAATTAGAACGTTTTTACAAAGTTTTCATCCTCCTGGAGCTTCTGACCAAGTACTGGTGTGTTTTCTTTCTTGACTTTAAGCAAATACTGTACACATACTCTCTCTCTCTCTCTCTCTCTCTCTCTCTCTCTCTTTCTCTCTCTCTCTCACACACACACACACACTCACACACAAACAAGAGTTCCTGTAATTTGAAAATAGAAAGAAAAAAACTGTCAAGTAAATTAGCTCTGTGAGATTTCATAAACGTAACAGTCTTTTTTGTAGGGGTTCACCACTTAGTGAAGAGGGTTATTAAAGAGCACCACCATGTGGCAGTAAGAGCACACTTCATGCTGTAGTAATGGCACTGTCCACTAGAGGAGGCCATAGAGTCTAAAATTCAGCTCTTTTGTGCTGTCTACCAGTTTTAATAATACTTCACTTGCTGTGAAGAAAGGACCATAGGAAAATGAATGCCACAAAAACACAGTTTTGGGTTTAGAATACTAACAGGCTGCTACTTATCTTTTATTTCTTTATCCTATACTAATCATCTTTAAATAATAAATTGTGTACAAGCTTTAAAAAAAAAGGATAATTCACACATAGCTCTGATTTCCAGTAATATTACAAACCAGAGGAACCCACCCAGAGGATGCATAGCTTAAAGACTGTTACCAAACATCTCTACAATAACTGTAGTACAGTAATGTATGCCTGTCTCTTAATAATTTATTGTGTTCATAGTGAATAAATACGTTATTATACTCATCTTGACTGTCAGTGAATTGCAATGAAACAACAAAAAGGTAGAAAACTGTAGAAAATCTTAAAATATAAAGGTATAGAGTGATATATATATAACTGATACTAGTTTCACCATAACATCATGTGATGTGTTTCAAATAGTTCTTCAACACTTGGGGAATATCTAGACAGTCAATAGCATATCCTTTGTTTGCCATAGCAAGGAATTTCCATATTGCAAGTCGTGTCTGAGACATCAGTGTTTTGGGACAAACTGCAAATAGAATGAAAATGTATGTTTAAAACATGTAGTAAGGACAAAATAGTGATATAACCACATTCATACATGCACGCACACACGCATGCACACACACGCACACACACACACACACACACACATTAAATTCTGACATAAAATAAAACAGAGAATGAGAAAAATATTCAGCTTAAAGCTAAAAATCTTTTAACATTACTCAGAGACTGATGAACACATTAATGTAATTAATCAAAGCAAAGGATCAAAGCTTGGTTTGATTATTTAAGGACATCCAGCAGCTTTTCTTCTTGAGCTTAACAAAAGGAATGTGTGGTATGAACAAAGCTCACCTCTTTCTCTGAGCAACAGCATGACAGCCTCGTTCTGCTTGGTTGACTTGTCGGTAATTACCGTGGGGAGATAGATGTTTGCTCCAAAGTCTAGGAGCAGTTGGATGTACTCCACCCCACACCCGTATCTGAGACACATCTCCAGGACTGTCTTTGGTTGCTTGACTCTAGCCAGCATCTTCTCCTCTGTGCAGTTGTAGTCTGGACTGGCTCCATGCATGAGCAGCAGTCTGAAACATTCCAGGTGCCCGTAAACAGCGGACATGTACAGGGGGCCCCGGCAGGTCGTGGCGTTAGACGCCCAGTCTGGCACCTTGGCTCGGACGTCCACCTCACCACCGTGCTGCAGGAGCTCTCTCAGGATGTCTACGTCGCCCTCCCGGGCGGCGGTCATCACGGGTGAGCAGTTGTTGTACGGGCTCCCGTTGGGATCGGCGCCGGCCTTCAGCAAAGCCATGACGCAGTCCAGGTGTTTGGCACTGACGGCAGTGAAAAGGGGCGTCTGGGCCTTGACGTCCAGGCTGTCCACCTCAGCCCCGTGGGACAGCAGGACCTCCAGGCAGCGGAGGTGGCCGTGGGCGGCCGCCATGCGCAGTGGGGTTCCTGGAACTCCCCAGCCGCTGCGGCTGTTGATGCACCTCCGGTACTGCTCCTCAGAGAGCAGCTCGGCCAGCAGCTTGTCGTCATCGCTGGCTATGGCCTGGTTCAGCCGCTGGCAGCCGTCCTCTTCGTCCTCTTTCGGTTGGAGGAGAGAAAAAATCTTGGAAATGTCCATGAGACTCATGTTGCTGGGATTTTGCAAAATCATTCTCTGGCAAACTTCTCAAAACTCCATTTAGTCCTGAGCAAATGGGCTCTAGAGTAAACTTTGGACAAGAACTTTATTTATTACCAAGTACTTTTAAGCAAAATCAAATAGAGCATAATTAGAAAAGGATTTGTTTCATTTTACATTATTCAAGAAGACAGGTAATGCAACATAAAAAAAAAAAAACATTAACATGTGTAATAACACTTGGAAAGTACCACACCACTTACCTCAAAGACCTTGCACTGTTGTCAACAGTTCCAAATCAGACAGTTATGCTAGCATACCTATAGTTCAAATATGTGATCCTTTCATTCTGGAGTTACAAGGTATGTAATCACGGTGTTGTGTTCAGGGACACAAATGCATGTAAGTGGAAGCAGTATATGTCAGACACAGATCCTGGAGGTCTGGCCACCAAGAGGTGCTAATTTTAGGGCACAGATGGATCTGCCTAAACTTCCATTCTTGGAGGGCTGTTACTGGGCTTTATAATTAGAAAGGTGATAGAGCAGTGGCAGCTACGGAAGACACGGGTGATGGTGTCAGAGACAGTAACATTTAGTATCCGTGGTGAACCAGACATACAGTTTTGTGGAAAATAATACAAAATGTTGGCCTCAAGTGTTCTTTATTGTTTTTATTTGTAGTAGGGTATTTGGGGGAAAGTTTTTTTGTTTGTTTGTTTATAAGCAAATGTCAAGAAATGGAAAAAAAAGCCAGTTCACAATGGCAGAAGCTTTTACAGTGTGTGCTACATTCTTTATATTCCTCTGTCTGACACCAGTGCTTCCATTCGCCTGAAGTGAGCAGCTGTTCAGCTCCCTCGAGCAATAGATGACAATCAGCTGCTGGTGCACCTCCATGCCTCACTGGCAGATGGTCCTTCCTGTTTGCTTCCCCTACAGTGTGATTATGTTTACTTCTTTGTTTGTTTGCTTATTTGCTTTGCTTATTCCCTTTGCTTTGCTTTGCTAAAAAAGAACATAGGAAAAAAATACACATTTCTACATTTCTGTTATTTGACGAAAGATTTTCCTTGCTTGGAAATGAAAATGTCATAGAAAACTGACTCATCCATCATTAAGTAAAATAAGAAATTGCTCAATAATAGAGTTCATTAACAGTCACAGGGCTTACATAAAAACCTACCCTTGTTTTCTTTCCTTTTCTTTGCGATTTCCAAGACACGTATAATTACTCCGAAACAGTAGGTGGCAGTAAATCATTTAACGTTAGTGTTTCAGAGCCTTGGCCTGTTGTCTCAAAGAAGAGTGCGTAAACATCTTCAGCGGAAACTTATCACGGTTGCTTAAGGAGATAAACGTTCTGAGTAACTGTATGGTATCTAGCTACACATGCACTGTGCCACATGAATTTGTTTAAGAGAAGAAAGCTGTTTAAAAATGTTTATAGACACTAATAGCTATAATGGACAGAATAAAAGGTGAGAGAACACAACAGAAAATCTATTGGGAACATTTATATAGTAGGATTTAAATGCAAAAGGTATTAACATACCTCTCCGATAGTATTTTGTGATAGTACTCTGATGCTTTTTATACTTCACATTTAGCCTCTAACCTTTCTCGCAGCGAACTGAATTTCTGGGCATAAGATTTGAGTTAGTGCTTGGTCTCACTTTCCCCACATCTACAATCAGTAAAATTCTCAAATGAATGTCGGAGTTGGGAACGGCTATAGCAATAAACGTGTAATAGCATAACAACAGCAGTATTTCGTGTGCTTAAAGGGTTTGGATACTTTTATACGTTTAGACTTTTTATGTAATTTTAGCACTAAATAGTTGTGGAACTCGCTTCCCATTTCCCTTCGTTCCTGTGCCTCACTCATCTCTTTTAAATCTGAACTGAAAACTCTCCTGTTTCGGACCTGCTTTTACCACCTCCTAATTGTTCTCTCATTATTTTCTGTTTTATTTGACCTTTTTATTTTATTTTATTCTGTACAGCGTCCTTGGGTGTTATGAAAGGCGCTTTAAAATAAAATTTATTATTATTATTATTATAAATATAGCACAGTAAATGAAATGGCCAGAGAAAACGTATAACAATGTTTATTTGTGCCCTCCACAGATAAGACAGCACAGCAAGCAAACGAGGCAGTTGCACTAAGGGAATATTGTAAGACACTGATTCAGCACATTAGACAACAGAAAGATGTGCCTGAATGTAAAGAGAAGCACAAGCAGAGAAAATGTATAATCACACCAATAGAGGCCATTAGTGCTCAGAGTGTACCTGAACATCTTATATGTACATTAAGGCTGAAGACTTTCAGGGAGGAGATGGGGAAGGTAAGAATTTGTTTCTCTTAATCCAATTGCAGTGTTGCCTAAAATAACATTATGCTGTTACATTATTTCACAGGCCATTGCAAACTACTGTGAAATATAACTTAAAATTCTAGTTTAAATAGGAATATGTTTGTTTGAAACTTGCTTCCCTCCAAAGTTTCCTTTTCTTGCCCCCCATGCACACATTAAAGAAAGTTTTAGTACTGCACAAGACTACACAAGTTATTACAGTGCAAACTTTCCATTATTCTATTATTCATGTGGAACTGATCGATAAGAGAGCCAAGCAGGACTTCCATGATCCCTCCCACTGCACCGCCTGCCTGGCAAAACAAGCTGACTTGACACTGGACTTCTTCATCAGAAAGAAGAAGAGTCAGCTTCAGACACAGCTACTGGAGGACAAAATTCAATACCATCTCTGCAATAAAGTAAGCAGTACCACAACAAATACAGCAATAAAGAGAAATGCAGGCAGTTTTGTTGGATTCAGGCTGATTGATGAACCTTTGTTTTAGGACACTGTTTGTCTGCTTGGAGAGATGTTGAAGGACATGCCCAAGCCCTCAGATGATCCAAGTGAAATATGGAAGAAACTGTTGTCAAGTGAAAGAAACCTATTACATAAAATGAACGATAAATGAGGCTTCATGTACATCATTTCTGAGGTTTTTGTGTTTTTACTGAACAAATTACTTTATCAAGTAAAACTGCACTGTACAACACAACACAGATAAAAATACTGACAAAAACATTCAATGTTTAACACTTCTCAGTAACAATTAGTAGGAGTTTTACTCTTAATCAAGTTTAAATTAATCTAATTAACATACTAAATTAGGTCATACATTACTAAAATATTAAGGACAGCAACATGCACTTAAAAAATTCAAGTCACATATTTTAGCAACTTCATTACTCATGTAAACAAATACAAACCTTGGTTTATTGTCATAATAATGTGATATTTAAGTATGCAAACCCCTTCAAAACTAATGTCAAACA
Source organism: Tenebrosternarchus preto (assembly GCA_025802075.1). Classification (NCBI taxonomy): domain Eukaryota; kingdom Metazoa; phylum Chordata; class Actinopteri; order Gymnotiformes; family Apteronotidae; genus Tenebrosternarchus; species Tenebrosternarchus preto. The sequence goes on along the minus strand of JAOYMR010000009.1, from coordinate 10,323,510 downwards.
TGGTTTTCATGTTTGGTAAACTACATAACTATTACTTAGTATTACTGTGTAATTAGGCATGCTGAATGTAAAATGCAGTACAAAACTGTATTTTCCTTTTCAGCACATAATTAAATGTCAACCTGAAATTATTTAGGCATAAGAATTGGGAATTAAATTTAATATTGCGTTGAAAAGCTTGTCTAAAAAAATCTACGTCAAGTACACTTAATAAACTACATCACAAAAGGGATTCAGGTAAGTGTTTACATTAAATGTCTTGAGTTAATAAAAGCACATGGTTAAAAACAGCAAGTTACTTAGTTATTCATTATTCGTCAGGCTTTCTCTTGGGTTTCTTTGGGTTCCGGGATCGACTCTTCGCCTTACACAGGGGGCAGATGGGTGCATTGCGATGGATTTGCTGGTGACAAGACAGGCAAGCCTGTGGACACCAATGTATTAATCAATAAAAAAATCCAACATAGTATTCAATGATGGTCAGTGTTCAAAACTACAGTAAATCTCAATTATTACAATAATAAAACCAGGTTTTTGGTTTAATTAAAAAACACTTTTTCCACTGGTAAGTTCAGCAACACCAGGCTTAATAGTTCAGTTTCCACTGAATACTGATATAGATAAAGTAGGTACTAAAAACATCTGTCATATGTACATGTAAACAGTTTGAGTGCTGACCTTCATGGGTGGAGGCTGCTGTCTGAAGGTGGCTGGTTGCCGGGCATCTTGTTTCCTGGAGACCTGCAGCTGCTGGGCGGCAGCTGCGGCTGCTGCGAGAGACTCTGGGATGATGGGCTCATGCGCCTCTTTCTGCCATTCGGCCTTCTGCTTCTCAAAGTAGCTAGATGGAAAAACAAAAACACTTTTCATTCTTGAGCATACTTCCATCTGATACAAGTGCAGCTCGGTTGACATTGGACCACAGCATAAAGATACTTCATTGAGTTTAAAAAATAACCCACTCCAATGAGAGTCTCTCCTCCTCTTCATTAAGATTTGGTAGCCTGTTTAGGCCAAGAGCCATCCTGAGAGCATCCACGTGTTCCTTCAGGGGTTTGTACTCATCATGGAGACGCCGTGTGGTCTCCAACAGCTTGTTCAGATCATTTTCTGACTGCTTGATCGTGCTCTCCATCTTGTGTTCAAAGAATAAGATGGTTTCAGCTCACATATAAACAGCACCGATGCATCAAAAGGGCCCCCAAAAAGATATTAGCCTGCAAAAATCCTAATAAACATCTTTTTTAAAAACAAGAAACAGTATATTCACATTTTGTTTACTTTATTTATACATTCTTACAGTGGATGATTACTATGTTTGGAAGGTGCTGCAACAATTGCAAATAGTTCTGAAAATCAAACATGTTATTAAGCAAATTTTCAATTTTCACTCTTTTTTAACCTTCAAACTTAATTTATTTTATTGCAGGTCTCCAATGAAAATGACTTAACAATTAATTAAGCATACATACAAACCCTAAATATTC
>JAOYMR010000009.1:10263296-10293355 GCA_025802075.1 Tenebrosternarchus preto | reverse complement strand
TTCCCATGAGAGGAAGGGAGATTCTGAACTTTCGCCTCACTAGTGGATCGTGTGTGTGTGTGTGTGTGTGTGTGTGTATGTGTGTGTGTTTGCATGCGTGAACGCCTACGCGGGCTTGTATATGTGAGTCCAGATCCAGACAGGTTCCAGCTGGAGCACAGAGGGACGCGCTGAAGCTGAGAGAAGGCTGTGATGTGTCTCGTTAAGTAAGGGTGAACGCAGAGAAACAGCATGTCTGTTAAAGTAGCCCCTCTTAAATTAATTACAATCCCGGGACTTTAGCAGCTATTGAAAATAACTTGGCTCCCTCAGGCCCCTGGCGAAGCCAAGTGAGGTCACAGGACAGCTTGTTTGATATAATGTATCTTTGACAGCTCTCAAAGGATGAGATTGTTTTACGGGAAAGTGTGTCAGGGGTCAAATTATTGAATTATTAATGGATCCGCAATATAACAATTGGCCTTCCTCCACAGTAAATCCAACACGATACCAGCGTCTCAAAATACAATCGAAAACTGCTATTTTAAGAGATATGCCAAAAAAAAGCACTGACATATATGCTGGTGGGTTTTGTCCATAATGACCTTTTTACCTTCGACTGAAGAGCATTATCAGCAGATTTTCTCTAGTCCATCGAACGACCTAAAATAGGACATGAACTTTAAAAATGGAATTCACGGGCCTCACAATGAGGGCTTGAGATTTTGTGCTACTATACAGAGACTACCACTTACCAGTCTACAGAATCAACAAAGGCACATTTTTATTGTTATCATGAAATTATATGGTTTTGGTAAACCTAAGTGTGAGAGAGTTCTAATTTTTTAAACTCTTAAAGAAAATCCTCCTGTCTGCAAGTGTTTTGCTGTGTAAAAATATTAAAGCTCTTTTAGTAGATAAGGACACTGTACAGTACACATCTTATGAACAAGGTCTTTTGTTGTGTTTGAATAACTCAAATTAATCTTGCCGAGCATCACGCAAAACGCAAAAGCAGCCATGGATCTTTTTTTGTCCTCACATAAACGTTTGCCAAAAAAACTGCAAACCATGAATTCTCCATTTTATTCTGTCCCCTCGCCTCTCCTGTCCTCTTTCCCATGGACAACAGTATGTAAATGTATGTTTTCGCAGTACCGTGATGATGGATTCTTGACCCTAGCTCCTGATGAAGTTGCACTTAGCTTGAGAAGAACCATGGAGCGACACTACCCACCCGTATAAGTTCTCAAACATTTGGTCTAACGTATTCTATGTCCTACTGCCAGAATACACAAGTTTTGAAATTTCACAAACATACCATGCAGGACTCTTGGCTAATGGTTTCTCTGAGGACATTCAAATTAAACAAGGCTGTTAATACAGCTGTTGAAAAAGCATATCCACAAGGGAACATTTGTTCTTATTTCCCGTGTAATTCTGTCATCTGTACATGCTTCATAATTCCTTCATTTTTTCCTTTTCAAAAGAATCCGAGCAGGGGAAAAAAACAGTGGAAGGTAACGATTAATGTGGACGTGTTCGACTGCAGTTATCCTAAAATGGGTTTCCTTGAATAGTATAAACACAGGCATACATTCTAATAGCTTGAAACTTCAGTTCCCTTGATGACATATTAAAATCTCTAATGGACACAGAAGTGTTTACATCAACCTTGATTTCTCTGAGTTTCTGCGTTTTTAGCTCGCTAGAACCTTTCTAATGTTATATCACTTGTGTAAATATGGTCGAACGAACAAAGAAATAAATAAAAGGAGACGTATTTTGCTTTTTCTGGGTTTTAATTAGCATTTTGTGCAATTATGTTTTGGAATGTGGATAACCCAATCAAATGAGACAATTGTCATAATTTAGTCCACAGTTCTTAAATAAACACATATGGCAGGATGCAGCTCTGGTTTCTGCATTGTGCTGATTGCAATTTTCTCCTTGCTCTCAAATTCATGCAATATCCTGCAATAAGAAATCTTAGCACCAGCAGTTTTATGAAAGTTGAATATGTTAAGGATGGAGCACGTATCAGGCTGTTGCATTGGCTAAAGACGTGTGCTGTATAGCTTGTTGCACATGCAAGCCCGTTCTGCAGCATTACTGCACCATAGTTTGGTAGTGGTGTAAAACCACGCAACGTGCATGTGACACATATGATTAGTCATTATACAGAACATAAGGAGCAAATTGTGAGAATACTTTAGTGTCTGTGGCTTCACTGTTTGTAGTACTGTTTTAGAATGGCTGGAATCGTTTTAAGTCCATTGAGTGTGCACTGATTTGTCATAGTGGTACTTTGCCACCGGTGGTACTTTGTTTCCTGTCCTGTAGCATTATAATGCAGTGTAACAACTTGGTTTTATCACTCATAAAATTACTGACACCTTTTTCAACACGTAATTTTGTCAGGGTAGATGGAACTGCACCCAAGAGAAGCATCCTGCCAGTGTAACCTACTGCCGATTCCAACGCGGAGGTGGCAGCTTTTCCTAAACATCGCCTAGAGCTCATCAATGTTAAATTTCATCCGTTTAAACAGGCCCGCCCCCATCGAAAGCTTGACATCCTCGCGTCGAAGAGTGAAAAAGAGAAGACGTGAGTTTTTAAACCGCCACCACCCAGCTCCACCCTATCCCCACCCGGGCAGGCGTTCAAAAGGAGCACAGGGTGAATTAACCCGTATTAAAACACGACTCACCCCGACACCAACGAAGGAAAACACTGTTCATCTACGCAGACAGGGAGGCATACCTTTGAACTGAAATAATCAGTGGTGAGCTCAGGTTTTCACAAGAGCTGAGAAGCCCAAGGCTGTGGCCGCGCTCCAGACGGTCATTTGCCTAAGCGCTCCTGGGATATGGCTGATGATGGCACTATATAATATTACATCCTGACAGTAAATAATCCTCATCATAAAGGGTTATTAAAATATTACAAGAGTATGTCCCTGGGGCTTGTTAAAAGAGAGTGCTTATTCTCACGGTGAAGATAAAAGCATTGTGTGGGCAGGGGTGGAGGGGTAGGCCTTTGCCACAAATCAATACTGTAATGTTTCTTTCAAAGACTCCATTTTGGCAGGAAAAGCAGCATCCAAACTTAACACCTCCCTCCACCGCCTCCCCCTCTCCCTGCCTTTCATCATGTACTTGACAATGCAAACAGTGCAGCTGATGCCGGTCCAAGGAGCTCCGCCCATCGTTCGCAATGGCGCAGCTCGGACCTGCCTAGCGACACGTCGCCGCTGGTGACGTCTGACCTATCTGAGGTCAGCTTCAGTTGAGGGGGGGGGGGTTTGGGTGGAGAGTAGAACCTCCTACAGTTACTCGATCTTTATCCACCACCTTTTACAGTGGCACACTGGCAAAACGGTGAAGTCGTGGCCAAGCTTTGCACGTGGAACCTTTTCAGCTGACTGCTCTACTTCCCTTTCTGGTGCAGCATGGCGGAGTTCTGTGAGTGTAATACAAGCTCGTGCTGCCCTGAGTCTTACATCACCTTAGTCCATAATAGGGCTGGATGTCAGGCTTCCTCCGTTCCCTTTCCCCAGCAGATTTGGGGTCGAGGAGATTTATGTTAGCTGTCCTCGCATGGCCCACTATCTTGCTTGTTAAAGGGAGTCGCACTGTCACGTCGCCGACAACATGCGCGTGATTAGGCCTCAGCGGCCCAGCCTGCCGTAATGGAGCTTCTCTTCCACCCCCCACCACCTTCCGCCAGCTGACGGAGGATGGGCAGAATAATTTCACCTCACACTGAGGCAGTCGGCGATGGGATTACTGAAAATGTGGGCATTAGTTCACACAGACTCTCTGATACACCCTGCTCAGAGGTGCTGAGTCCTGGTATATGGAGCTAAATCGATACTTCAGACTGCGAATCCACGTTCCTTAGCAAGAGCATTCGTAAGGTAGATAAATCTCCACCAGCGTGCATGCTAAAAACTATCTGATATTATATTTTGATGTCAGTCAATACCACATAACCTAAATCCTTATTCAGCATTTTAAAGTGACATAAAAGATAAGACATGATTGCAGAATAGCAACTCTTATTTTAAAACATGCTCGATGAAAATTTCACGAAACGTCAATAAGCAATTCACTTAACCATTCAACAGCACATATGAACGCTGCCAGATCAATGTTGTTTTTGCTTGAGGGTGGTTGACGGTTGCTCCTGTCTGCATGTCCATCCCAAACCCCCATCTCACTACGGTAAACACACTTTATCTGCTGTTGTTTGGATCCGTTAGCCTTCTTGTGGAGATTACGGCAGGTCTAGCCAAGTGCTTATCACTGCTGCGCTTTTCTTATCGAAGCCCGATAAACTTTGAGGGCAGAGAAACTTTCCTCGCGACGTGCTAGCAAAGAGGGAAGCTATCGACTTACCTCCACCCTTCACCTCCAACCCTCAACCCAAAGATAAAACAAGTCGTCAGGCTAAGTACCCACAGTTCTCTTAAACTTGATGTAATTGACTTCTGTGAGTAAATCACCCAGTTTGGCTGGGGCCCGAAAAACTTCTCTCATGGAGGTGATTGGAAGGGGGTGGGGTTCACAGCTGTTTAGCTTTGGCTCAGCAGTGTGAGGATGATACTCTTGAAACACAAGCCAGTTGGAGATCGTGGCAGGCAGAGAGCTTGATTTTATACAGTTCAATGGTCCGTTTGGAGCTCTGCTTTGGGACAGATGTCAAACAAAGTAGTACTCAGTAGAGCCAGCGCATGGGGTGGCAAAACAGGAAGCATGAAGCATATGTCTCCGTTGGCTTTCGTGGCAGTTAGACTACAATCAGAAACTAAGTGAGAACATGAATACACAAGCATAACTGATTGTTTTCCATGTGGGGGTCACTTTTGCTATGAACTCTGAAACAGACAGATGGAAATCTGGGTTTTTTAAGATGCCATAATATTTACAGTGAACTATTTCACTAAACGTTCTTGTCTTCTTGTGTTTGTTACAGTGATGTACAAAGAATTTCCAAACAAGGTATGCCTGCTGAATGCTAGTCATCTAACTTGGCACCCCGATGTTGTTAAAGTGATTTCAGTGTACCTCTTCATCTGAACAAATGAAAGCTACAGAAAGCTTCAACCTCCATACTCAAGGTCATCGTGTCAATAATGGGCTGGTCTGTAGACTGGTGATTACTGATAACATTGCACTTTTCTGAAACCAGCTCTTTGCTACTACAGCAAAAAAAAGCAACCTAGACGATTCTGGGAAATAATATTTTAGCGTGATATCATAACAGTCAGCACTGGGTTCCAGCTGAGGAAAGGCCGGTAGACAGAAATTGCCGTATTTGAGTTGGCATGACCAGGAGGGTTTCAGAAGGCAGCGGTGTTGTCTGGAGACTAGACTCTCAAACCCAACATCCAAACAAAATAACCCTTCTCAGTGATAAGTGACTTGAAGGGCCAAGATTAAGCACAAGGCTTTGTAAAATAATCAGAAACTATTGAAAGTTTGGACTGGGGGAAAAGAATAATATAAGGAAGCCCACACAATAAAATATTACAATAGTGCAGAAAGATACAAGCAGACTATTGTGCAAATGACCCCTGTTGTGAAGGACAATGGCAGAAGAAATATTTGGCCTTGCTTTCAGTGCGGGAGGTGTAGGCTGCTATAAATAGTGGCGTGTGTGTGTGTGTGTGTGTGAGAGAGAAAGTGTGAGAGAGAGAGATAGAGGAAGAGAGAGAGAGAGAGAAATTGAGTTCACGAGGGAGTATCGGCACTGTGCTTCCTCCTTCACGGCCGCTCGGGCAAAGAAAAGTGAGTGCGGTGCCGTGGCCCTCTGGGGGGCCGGGAGGCCATCTTAATTATCCCCAGGTGTGACGCATTGATCTCCCCCAGCTGGGTCTCATCTCTCCCGCACCGTCTGCTTGCTGCGGGGTGGCCTTCCGTTGCCGGACTGAAAAAAAAACAACAAAAAAAAAAACAAGAAAGATAAAAAACCTTCCAGAAAACCCATCAGTGGTATTTATATTACAGAATCAGAAAAGCACCAATCCTCATTCAGGACTTTGTTTCCACTGTGCCCTGCTTCTGGAATAACCGGCGCCTCTCCAGGAAACCCATCACGGAAGCCCATCCCGAGGATAATGCCGATCATGCCGAGAGGCATTTTGCTAAACAAGCAGCAGCATGGCTAATAGAAAATCGATGGGCTGCGTCCAAGATTAACGCGATTGGCCCCAAATCCATAGGTATCCATGTATGCTTTCTTCCACGGCTCAGGCTGTCCAAAGGGCGTGACACTCCGGGGGTCCTCTGTGGGACGGAGGGCTCGGGAAAGACAGATGGGAACGCCCTCCGGAATCATTTAACATTGCTGGCCCAGCGGCCTGTTTGGCATGTGAAGTTGGCCGCCGTCGTTAGCCGGCCTGTGAGCAAGCGAACATCTGGCTTGTGTTAATCATGCTATCATGCTGCGGTGACATCGGGGAGAGGAGGCCCGCTGAGTTGAGTTTCTGTGGCCGAGGAACGGACTCGCCGCTCCCACGCATGACCCTGGCCGCAGCGGCAGCTCAGAACGCATGCCATGCAGGCTTCACGAAGGAATGGAAGCGAACCGGGCTTCCAGGGCAATGCTCAGAGCCACGCGGGCAAGCCGCAACGATGCTAATGGTTTCCTGCCAGTTGCGTTCACAACGTCCGCCGTTCAGATATCATGGTCTGGACAGTGAGAATAGGCAAAAACCAAAGGTCATTATTTCCTTTACAAATAGAGAAAAGTTGATCAGCTGCGATTTACTCGCAGGGAATGTAGTGGTTATGTTTCAAATTGCGCGGCGTAACTAGGAATGCACTGCCACATAAAAGGATGTATCAAGGTTTGTGTCAAGTAGAAGCAGGTCCATTTTCACTAGCAAATAAAAAATCAGAAATATACCAGGATGGGAGTTTCAAAACATTCTCTGCCTAGCAAAGGATAGCTGGGTTCATCTTCAGATATCTGTCAAGTTACATCTTATGTAACTGTCTGCATGTAATATACATTTGAAGCTGCTTTGTTCACAAAGGCTGTAATGTCACACTGGAGTTGTTCTTCCCAAGGGTTGCCGCAGTAAACTAACATAGATGGGCTAGGATGTGTGAGTAAAGCACAGAGACTCCAGTCTCTCCATTAGTTTAAGAAAAGACTCATTAGCTCACGTTAATCTCGACTTCTCTGCCATCTTGGATGCACCGAAGCAGGCCAAGACGTATCTGTGTCACAGCAGAGCATCTTCACGTGTGATTGACAGGTGCTTTAATCAGGCCACAATCACCTGAAGTATGCACAGGCCGAGGCTCTGACAGTCCCCACTGCTCCCGAGAATCACTTGGACTGCTTTTGGCCTTGGAAAGACTAATTCATTAAGAGGAAAAATGAAGCATTTAGTGGAGATAAGGGTCGACCGGCCCTTCCATGACTGAGCCAGGAGATATATTATGCACCGTCAACCTGGGCGAGGACTGTAAAATGATCAGAGATTCGCTTAATTTGATGCGACGATTAAAAATGCGAGTCATGTTGGTGGTCAAGCTGAATGCGCGTCCGACCCCTGCAACTCAAATTAAAAAGTGCATCAAAATGGCAAAACCACTGTTCCTGACTTGTATAATCTTTTTTAATCAGTTGCCAGTTGCGAGTGTGTGGGCAACAAATGAGTCTTGTATGGTTTGTCAACCATTCCAGTAAAGGGGCACAAGAGGTGTGGGCTGGGCTTGATACCAAGCCACTCTTGGATTACCAAATGATTTGATTGCAAAATTCAATCTTCTGTTTTGTAATTCTCACTCACTCATGCTTTTACAGGCCACTCCAAGTGTGCTAATGCAATTTGGACGCCTGCCTCCCTTGTTCTCGCGATGAGCACCCTATATAATGGCATTCCAACACAGCTGCAACCAAGGCGACATAATAAAAGCCTAATGTGAACAGCTGGACCAAGGTCCAAGATATAATGAGATGGCTTGTGAGATTCTCCGTATTTGCCCTCGGCATCCTACGACAGCGCTGACGACCTCACAAGCCTGACCCCAGCGGTGCAGTTAAACTTTATAGTTGTCCGCAGTAATATCCAGATAATGCCAGTAAGTAAGGATCATGATACCAATCGGACACGGTTCCTCTCACTCTTAGTACGAGCTCACAGCTGTGTTTTTGTCCACCGTGTATTTTGTGCAAGGAACAGCAGTACATTTGTTTCAGGAGTATGTATTGGACCGTATCTTCAGGGATCAAACTCAAAAACATGAAGGGATCACTCGGAGGGTAGGGTGGGGCGTGGTGGGGTTTGGGCGAGAGGGGGTCACATACCAAAGACAGCGGCAGCGGGAAGCCTGCTGAAGGCACAGCGCTGAATTCGTACGGTTAAGGTTTGATGTTGTAATTGGGGCTCTTAGGAGAGTGCCGGTGGAATTACAATGCGTGGGCTGCAACTAGACAATTAAAGCAGAGTTATATGAGCAGGGGCTTCAGTAATTTAGGGAGTGGACCATGGGCAGCGTCTGCAAACCAGCCGGCGGTGGTGTTTCACCTTCTCACAGTAGGTGGTGCAGAGCCTGAGGGGGAAATGGTGGAAATGGAGACTTGCAAAGAAAGCTAATTGTAGTCGTTTTTTTTGCCTACAGAAGCTAGGAGAGAAACCCTATGTGTTTGTAGTCTTATAACACTACATCTACAACACTACAAACACTATCATCAACTTACTGTTTTGCTTTAATTTCTGCGGATATTCTTTTATATAACCCTCTTGACCTTGGCCCACACCTGCTTCCCCAGTAAAGTATCTGAAAGACATATGTATGCGACTTTCACCTAAACTCATGTTAGCCTGGGTGTGTAGCTGACGACATTACAAAGCCACGTAATTATTAGTATCCCAGACTATTTTGATAACATCTGTGATAGCATCTATGTACTGTAAGCTTGTAAATTCTACCATTAGTGGTGACAATGCTTCTGAGTAGAAGGCAACGGGAGCGATAACATCTCTCCACATGCCTTCCTCGTTAGCTCACCCACTGCACACCGACACTTTTGTTGATCTAAAGTGAAACGTAATCTGCCGAGCCCAAGCACGCTGGAGAACAACACCGTTAATGAAGCCCATTGTTAATGACTGGTGGCGGACTTTTTCCCTTTTTCGCGAGTGTTATTTGTGGCTCACACTTGCAAAATGTGCCAGACAGCTGTTCATACAGCCCCGCATCGTTGTTATTACCATAGGAGCAGCTGCTTCCTTCGTATCCGAAGGGTGCCGAAGTTCGCTAATCCTAGTAATTAAACGATGGGAAGAGTGTATCGATGTGCCGACGCGACTGCTATTGTGCAAGAAGAGCTGCTGAAAGGCGCACCAAGAAATGGTACGTATGTCTCGTAAAGAAACCGGCAGTGCGCGTCCGCGCAGCTGCCAGGACGCACACACCACGGCCGGTACCCCTGCAATATGAGCGCTACCAGACTCGGTCTGCCACTCCACCATTTAGGCCAGCGGATCAGGTTAAGCTTGTTACGCCCTTGTGGTGAGAAAAGGAAAAAACAAATATGGAGATATTACTTCTCGTCCAGTCACTCAAGCAAGTCCCTGTTACATGGGGGAAATGGTCACTATCTGAGGAGATTATGTTGTTACTGGAGTACTCTTTGGTGTTTTCCCCAAAATGTTTTCTTAAAAATTAATAAACAAATTGGCATACAAATCAGTGTATATGTAATGGTAATACATGGTCAAATACAAACATCTATTCACTACAGCTTTCACTATAGCTGTTTGTCATTTCAGTGTTTAACAGCACATTTGATATGATTAACTCCAACATTTAATCAAAAAACTGACATGAATACTGTTTCCATGCTGATATTGTCTGGTAAGTAAATGTTATTTATACAATGTAATCAGGGAAAGTGAATGTCATGGGGTTAACTGAAAAATCTCTAATGGAGGTGTCATTTAAGGCATTTCCACTTAAATGGGTTCGGTAGTAATTTTGAATGCGACACCTTACTGTTTGCTAGAGAAAATTAATATTCCTTATGATCTGCATATCAATGGAGTCCTAGAGATGGACACACGAGACATGAAATGTTTCAATTTTAGCAGGTATGGGGAACTCTGTAGCGATTAACTATGCAAAGAAGACAGCTCCTCAGACCAAAGCCTAACCTCCTCCATTATTATTTCGGTCATAAACTTCAGCTGGCTGTGGTGAGAGTGAGCCGGCATGAAAAACCCTTGAGACCACTGAACAATGGCTCTAATAAAAACAAACAATTGATGGTGTGTGTCTGCACTGGAATGAGGTAACGATTTTATATTCTCGTCCTCTAAAATGCCAGTCGGCAAAGTTCCTGGCAGAAGAAAAAAAAAAGAAAAAAGAAGAAAATGTGCAGTTGGACTCTGACCCCTGACCTTTTCTGTGTGGTTTGGAGCGGAGATGACTTGCAGCTTCATGGGACAGAGGGGGACAAAATCTTCCCAATTACAGGCTATTTTGAGGAGAGCTGTGTGCTTTTCCAGAGAGCCCACATATGGCTCTATGTAGGTACTTGTGGAACATGTGGACCACATGGCACCTCTGAGTATATTTCCATGAGAGCAAGTGATTGTTTTATATCAGTAACTGATTTTGATAGGTATGACATGAGTGCTTTGCTTAAGCGAGCCGGGAAGCTGCATTCCAGATGATACAAGAGCAACACCAAGAAAAGCTCCTTGGCTTTATAAGAAACATCGAGTTGACCTTTTGATTTGACAGTTAATGGAAATAATATGCCGTCATCATAACCAAAGTCTTCAATGATTCGTAGCTTGAAACTGGCACTAGTTCTCTCAAATTCACCTCCATTAAGTGATGTTTTTTGAACCCAAACCAGTACATTTTGTACATCTTTATCACAAAGTCCGTTTTGACATTGATATTTTTCCATGTGCGCTAGCTATACCTTGTAGCAGGTTAAATCAGTACTCTGGTGTATGTGTGGCATTCAATCTTCTTGACAAGTTCACTAATTAGTATGAGGAACACAAACATAGATAATAGGTATGCCAAAATTGCTTTCAGATTATGGCTAATAATCATACCTTAGTAGTAATAAAATCATTGGTTATAACTCCTGGGATGGCTGAGTGTTTATTTAACAAGACCAGCCAAGCTAATTTATCTCAAATTAAACATAAGTGCAACCAGCTGTCTCACTGGATTGGCTTTAATTGAAGACAACAGGCCTGTTGTATTCTTTCATCTGGGCCATTTTGTTGTGTTACAAAATAAAAATCAATCAGTAAGTAGAACAATAGCTTTGAGGTTGATTAACACCAGGGAGGATGACGAGAAATAAATTAGGACCATATAACTAGTAGAAGAACAAGCTCTAGTCTGGGCTTAGTGTTTTGGTACCTTGGTATAATTTAGAAATGCTAGCTAGATTTTTCTTTCAACGTAAGTCTCCCGTTTCCAAAACAGAACTGCAGCTCAAGTTCTGGGTGTTTTCACTTCTCTTTCTGAAAGGTTTAAACACTGTTTACAATAAAACATTTTTGAAATTGGAACAGGAGATCCAAATCAGGCAATGGATGGTCCAACATTAGTAAATTAACCCTAAATAGCACATGATTAAGAGACTTTCATGACCTCGGAGTGCATACGTTCCCCAGTATGTGCAATTTATATAAGCCTCCGCATTTTTTTGTGGGGGGGGGACAAATGTGAATTTGAGAAGAAAGAATTCAGGGCTTTTGGGGGATTCCGTGAGTCTAAACGAACGCAGGACCTCGTTTGTGAGGGAAATGAAGCGAGCGAAAGATATACTTGTATAATTAAACCAAGCCGCTGCCTTTTCTCGAGCCTGACAGCCGACCTACAGCTGTTCAAATGTGGGCCGATATTAAATGACAAGGTGACTTCATGTCCAGCGGGACACCTGAGACAGCAGAGGCGGCAGGGGAACTGGCCAATCTATTCTCCTCCGAGCTGAAAGCTCGATTAGTCGGCTACAGCAGCTCCTGCGTCTCTGACGAGGAGTCATAACCGTTTAGTTCTTTCTGCTTCCCAGTAAGTGGACTTATGAGCTCCATGAGTTCTAGTTGTTTTTGTGTATGTGTGTGCTTGGGTGTGTGTATGTCCATGACAAATGTTGCTTTCTGAAAGCATCATAAATCAGGATAACTCTTGCCTACATATACTTATTTATTACTGTATGTATGTATTGGTTGCTATGGGTGTAAAAAGAAACATGTCTGTATACATAAATGAATATTTTGAAAGGATACGTCTGTTGCTCTTACAGAGGACTGTTCTCTGACCTTGCTATAGGCCTTAGACAAGTACTAGCAATATAACACCATTTCTGATAGATTCTACCTTTTCCATCCAGTATCAATAATTTATATTTGTGAAGGCAAGAACAGCACATTCCAGTATTTTCTGAAACAATACATATCTGTTTTCTCATACATCCCAATAGGCCAACGCCTTCCTTTGTTCACTATAGTTCACTAGTCTAGCCTGTGTATTTATAAAATACACCTCTTTATGTATTTTATGCTTAATGTCAATTATTATTTTCTAGACACATTGGACAGGGGTATGCCCAGAGAAGTTAAAAGCCTCTGTTGTAAATGATCAGCCGTATTTTTATTGTCTACATCCAATCTCCTTTTGTACATCCTTTATTTGTGTCCAATGTACTATTTTGTTTTACTATTTTTCACTCTGCCTTTGGCTGTTTTTCTAGCTCTAGAGGGAGAATGCTTTTGGCTTACGTGCGGCTCCATCAACTTTGTGGACACTAAGCCAAACAGAATAAAATTAGCTTTGCATTTCAAATGTCCGAAGTATTTGGACATGCCTAACACAAACGTATCGGGTCATTTCAAGTTAAATAGCGAATGGCAGGCATTTTTGGTGCGATTTTAAATCTCTTCTCCTGCCGGAAGTTTTTATTACGCCCGCGACGGTTGTGAACGCGACCCTCCTTTGTCACTTTCGGAGAACACAGGAGTGTATAACGTTAGCGCTTCGGATGAGGGAATGCGAGCTCCCCGTGTGAGCCCATCAAAAGTGTGCAATCAGGCGCTTAGCCTGTGTGTGGCTGCTCGTGGCTAAATCGCACTGGGGATAGCATGCAGGCTTTTGTGCGCACCACTTCCCTTTCATGCACCAATATTCCAGTCACTTTCTGAGGCAGAGCACAGGTGACATACTGTTACAAGACAACAACAAGAAAGGCAGTGCTGGAGAGTTGAGAGAGAGAGAGAGAGAGAGAGAGAGAGAGAGAGTAGTGTAGTGCAGGATGGAAGGGAGGGAGAGAGGGCTCAGTGAGGGGAAAAAAGCTTTTTGAAAGAGCCAGACAATGCAAAAGGTCTTGGCTAAATACCCCAAAGAATGTGGCCTGGAGAAAATAGAGCACAGAGGATAGAAGATAGGCCTAAGTCAGTTAGCCATGCAGAGAGAGCGAGAGAGAGAGAGAGAGAGAGAGAGAGCGAGAGAGATAGAGAAAGAGAGAGAGAAGAGCCCCGGTGTCATTGTATTGAGTTTCCAATGGTCAGAGAGCGTGTAGCCGGCATTCCACTGCTTTCTGTCAGTGTTCATGGTCCAGTGGTGCTGCTGACAGAGCAGTGCAGAGCCCTTGCCTCACATGGCGCCTTGCAGGCTAGTGCAGCAAATACCAACTGTGTCGTAGCCTATTGCACTCAGTGTCCTTCCGAGTCCATTTCAATGGATGGACAAAAACGTAGTCAAGCAGGACAGCCTCACAGTTCTCCCTCGTGAGACTGGAAATGCTAGCCAAAGAGGGGGTGTTGGATGGGGGGGGGGGGGGGGTGGCAGAGAGAAAGATGAACCTGGTGAATATAAACTCCAAAAGAGATCTGAACAACAATTAGAGCTTTTCCTCGGCCAGGGAAAATGGCGTGGGAATTAATTTAGCCATTGACCCTTGAATTAGGAGTAGTGACTCGGCTATATTTAGCCAACAGGATCAGTGTTCAGTGGTTCATTGGTTCCAACTGAACCGCCTTGTTGACTTTTAGAAAGTGTGCTCATTTCATTTTCCTCTGGGTGAGTTCTCAAAAAAGATGCTGAATAAAGTGTAAAGGAAGTGGAGACGAGGTGTTCAGTTTCATACACGCTGGACACGCCGTTGTGTCCTTTATTTTCCACAGAAAATGAAAATTGAGACACCATTTATGTTTTACTGTGGAAGCTGAAAACTCCACAGTAAGTTTGGCTATAAAACCAGTTTGCAAAGGTCATGTCAAAATTTTGTTGATTTCAAAATCTTTCAGAAAATTCAGCGGATCAGTAAAATTTACAGCATAGAAATAACAACAACAACAACAACAACAACAATGATAAGAGTTCCTTTATTTAGGGCAACAAATCTAACAGAACTCCCTAAATCTAACAAAACTCCCTGGTTATTGTTTAATAACCAGCAATACAAAAATGTTCCCAAATTTCTATAAAATGCTTGTAAAATAACAGGAGAGAGACTTGCATTCATTACGTGTATTCATTATACACATTACATTCCTTTATGTGCTTTTGTTTTTATAGAAGGTTTAACAGCTGTATGACAGTTCATTCATTCATCTAGTCTATATGGACTCCTGCACCCCTGTACCTGGTAATGGGACAGGTGTTACACCCCATGCGCAGTCTGTTACCACACCAACGACCTCTGCCGGGTCAGCCTGCCCATAACTCCATGCCGACAGGAAAGTTTGACACCAATTAAAAGTCTCCAGTTAACCCTATGCTGAAAAGTGACTTTAATGAGTGAAAAACTTACTCTGGAACTGACACCAACACCGGATGCTTTCAGTGTGGGCATTTTTATAAGCGGCCAGTCCTAGTTTTGTGTTTAGACTGAGCAGAAGGTCTGTTTGGATATGTAGTTAACAGCGCAGATGTGTTGGGTATGCCGGCCCTGATGTCCCCACTTTGCCCCCTGTGATCGTATTTTCCAACACTGAGTGGCTTTGAAAAGTTGAATTTAGTGAAAAGCCTTTATTGACCACAAAAGCATCCTGTGTCAAATTAAAAAAAAAAAAAAAAAAACATGGCTAATACAAATCATACCATCTGGTCACATTGCATATTCGTGCTTGGTGTATCACTGATATATTTCACTCTTCATGATGTGGAGTATTGGCATTTCTTTAGCTGGCTGAGTCTTAAGCAAAAACACACGATCTGTGAAAAACTGTAAACTTTATGGAAAAGCTATTTGCTCGTGAAGTTCATTAAGGGTCGTGTAAATGGAACTGTTCGAATATCTACTGCAAAATGTGCGATATGCCTGCACATTTTATCAAATGAAACACCCAAAAGCTTTTAAAAGCATACTTTGACCAAAAAAAAAAATCTTAATTTTGGCAAACTTAATTCTGACATTTTGCAATATGTTGCTTGTTTAAATCACCCTAAACTTTAGCATACCCAATGGAACATATATTGTCTAAAAAATCGTGAGTAAAAAATGGAATGTTTTTTAAAGAGTAGTTCTTTTTTTCTGCCTCTGAAACTTTCATACAGCAGTATTATAATAACAAGCACAGTAATTAACATTCCAATGTTAATCTATACACATTATTACATTATTTGATCTTCCATGTAAAAATGTATGACATCAAATTGTTTAATGTTTATTTCCAATAAATGAAACAACAATAATTTCCGTTTAACAGATGCCAGATATATACATTGAAACAATAGATTTATAAACACATAACTCAACAGAGGCCATTAAACTGTATATACTTTTTCTTTTTCCCCTAATGCAGTGCATGTTGTAAATTGAATGGGTGACATGTTAAATAAGCATTCACTCTTTGAGCCGGAACAAGATCCTCCTCTTCCTTTTCCAGTGTGAATATTTACATAGTCTATCACGAGCCTTGCTGCCTGCTGCATAACGTTAGCTAGCTTCCCTGCGAGAAATGCCGTAGCCATGGCAACTGCGCTAGCCTAAAGTGGCAAGCTAAAGTGCCTGGACCCTATGAGGAGAGAATGAGCTCATGGTCATATGAAGAGATCCCAAACCCCCACCCCCACCCACCCGACTCCTCCAGTCTGCCGGCCTCATGCTAAGAGATCGGCCACGACACTGTGAATCAAAAGTACGTCTGATGGAGGCTTTTCCACTGGGCAATTTCAACCGACAATGACAGTAGGCAAACGAGGAGTTTCTGTAGCTCCGTGAAAGCCTGTCTGGGGCCGGCGGGTGGCATGGTGATATGCCGACCTACTAAGGTTGAGCATGACAGAACAGAATTAGACATTTGTAAACACACAGCATGCCATTTCTGACTTTACTCTTTTAAAATATCAGTTGGGCTTCAGCGAAACACAGAATACAAATTTTCATGCTGAAAAAAAGTATAATTTCCAGTAAATCTTTCAGTGGCACTTTTGTGTGACATTTGCTTTTGCAAGACAACTGAAGATATATTTTTCAATTTTGTTCAGTGATTTATTTCAGTATTTCATTATTATTTATTTTAATTCTTATTTTTTCTAGTACAGATTATTTATTTATTTGGATAATTTCTACTGAAATACCTGTAAAGTAGAAATATATAAAGTATTCTCATAAGATAATCAGGCATCACAGATCATTTACAGTCATAACAACAACAACAACCGTCATAAAAATTATTTAGCAAATCATTATATGAAATTAGAATTATCACAAAAATTATAAATAATGATTTATTATTCAAAGCTGTTCCAAATGTAATTTTAATAGGATGCACATGAAAATGAAAATGTAACAGCCTTTTCTGTTGAAGGCAGGTATTTAAGAAAGACATTATATTTGAATAAAAGTCCATGGCATTCAGAGTAAAATTATCATATGAAATTGAATTGTGCCTCTAAATGTCAACTAGATTCAAGCTGACCCTTTAACCTGCTTAAGTGCTACCTTGTGATTATGAAGTGATCGAACAGGCCAGTTTCTGGCCAGAGCCTGTTTGCACCCAGAGAATGACTCATGCACTCTTGAGAAACCAACCCCCCCCCCCCCCCCACCTCATTGCAGATAGTAGTTTTCTCAGCAGTTTGAACGCTATGATTTTGTTCACAGGAGACTTTCCACTTAATCTTACAACAAGAATAGCGTGGTACTGTGGTACTACACATGAAATAAACAACTTTCTTTTGCAGATGTTGCCTTGTATTTAGGTCACACAGAAAACGGATGACCATGAAGTCTAACGGGTCATATTTCATAGAAGCACTACAACAGTGGCTGCTTTTCCTTTGCCAGATCTATGGAGAGAATGCAGATGGTAGGGTAACCGTTACCTTCTCAACGTGGCCTCTGGCCAGCCTCCTGGTTGTTCTTTTTGTCCCATCTGATTACTGGTGGCTGAATTATGCTGTAAATGTTAGGCACATGCACATAAAGCAAATGGATGTCGGGAGGGAACCTTCTAATTGGAACAATTAGGTTTGAACTTAGATTATATGTCCACATTAAACGTTGTATTTTACAGCTCTGTCTAAACAAAGCAAACTGCACGCTGTTTTTAAAGATTGGCTCGTTACACTAGGAGCGCTTTATGTAAACCATTATTGCAATAAATCAGAGTGAAGTCAGATGTGTCTGATCATGAAGCGAAAGGGAATGTGTCTAGGGTGCATGAGAATGAGATCAAAACAGTACCAAGGCAATATGAAGATTACAAACGACTTCCACCCCCCACCAGTGACACGCAGACAGACAGACACACACGCAGTTTGAGACAGCAGTGTTTTGGGCCAAACTGTAAGGAGAAAGAGAATTCATAAAAAATGTAGTCAGAATGAAATAGTGACATAACCACATGCACACACTCAG
Source organism: Tenebrosternarchus preto (assembly GCA_025802075.1). Lineage (NCBI taxonomy): Eukaryota > Metazoa > Chordata > Actinopteri > Gymnotiformes > Apteronotidae > Tenebrosternarchus > Tenebrosternarchus preto. The sequence continues at coordinate 10,275,520 of JAOYMR010000009.1, read as the reverse complement.
TCTCTCTCTCTCTCTCTCTCTCTCACACACACACACACACACAAGTCCAACACCTGTGGAGCAGCGAACAGGGCAAAATCCTTTTCCCACCTCAGTTTCAAAGGCTAGACTCTTATTTTGATTGATGAGTAGCAGCTCTGCTTGGATCACTGCCACCTCAGGGGCAGGATTGTACATGTCTTGGTCATAATACCATCAATATGTGGGCGGACTGGTGGGGAAAAAGGCACGAACTCATTCGCGCACTGTATTCCTGGGCCTGAAGAGAAGTTGACGCCTCGCGCTTCATTTCTTCCACCTCCGCAGTTAACAACCTCCATTCTATGTGCGGTTTCCCCCCAGTGACTGAATTTAGGACCGTATCAATAACAGTATACCCCCACCAATACGTGCTTCAGTGTTCCGTTAACCGAAAGTGTTTTCCTTCCGCAAGACTTTAAAGTTTGGCAGTTTTGATTAATCTCCATGGTTCGTGAAACACTGTCGTGCAATACGATTATTCAAAGCAAAACTGATTGCGAAGCTTTTACCCTATCAAACAATCATATCAACATGATTTGAAGATGCCATATAAAACGATAAAGGTACATTATTGATTCTATTGTGAAATATAGAACTCTTCTATCAGGTCGATGGGGAACGCATTAAGACAGAATATCTCTATTCCCAGGTACACGAGGTAACTATAATCGATGGTTATGTCTTATGATGTTCTTATATTGATGGCCTTTATAACTGATAATCAGACGGGCGTTATGCTAATTCAACTCTTCATCATCACAAGGAATTAAAGCATTAAAATGTAATCTCTGCAACTGTAATACCCAGTGGTACAGTGGAGAATGCAATCTCAATTGCATCAGCAGTTTGTAGCATTGACTTTTGTGTCTCAGAACAAATGCAAACCCCCGACGGCAAGGCACAGAGAAGATTTTAATAACCCACAAAAGCTCCACTCGGCGGGGGCTACATGGTGACCAAAAAAAAAGCCTACCTGCATGTGGGCTTGCATACAGCACGTTATTGTTTTCAGGGTTCACATTCGGTAGCGAGAGACAGTCCCCGTGCACGTTTTTGCTTCAGTGCTACCGAATCCGTGCAATAAAGGGTGACGCGTTTGTTGCTGAGGTGTCCATGCAGTAGGTAATGCTCAATAAAGTTAATGACCTTCCTCGGAGCACTAAAGCCCTCAAACCTGACAGATGCATATAAGGAATTAGTCCCTTGGACATCTATGCGTAATTGAGAATAAAGGATCTCATCTCAAAGGAAAGTAAACGATCGGGGGATGGCGATATGCTAACTAAACAATTCGTCCAAACTCAAGGGAGTGCGAGCGCCTGCATGGAACAGACTGACTGTGCTGACATGAACACATTATCCAGACTACAGGGTCTTTGACCAAGATGTTTACAAGATCTGTATTAAAGACTGGTCTGTTACTCCCGTTAATAATGCGCCGCACCCTGTTATCAGTTTACTATGGTATACGCCTCCTCACGACGTAACTAAGTTTACACTAATGCGAGTTTACAAATACGCTACTACAATGCCTAAAGCTGACAAGCCGCCACTGCGTATTTAGGGAGATTGTTAATTGCCTATTCATCTTTTTCCATTAAAAAAATGCATTAGGCCTGCCTCAAACACAAGGGAAGTCACATCTCCCCAAATGACCCTTTCTTTTTATTACTCATTTCATTTCATACAAAAAACGTGTTTATTTGGATATAATATTGGTATCTCACCTTGGGTATCTCAAAAGTTGCCCCAAAATGTTGCGAATCAGTGACTAAGCTCTGGCCGACAAAATTGGACTTGACCACATATTTTAAGACTGGACCACGTATTTTAGGTCGACTAAGACTTTAGTTGATCTATGGCAATCACGATGTGAATGTAAACCCTCTGCTGGCGAAAATAGCGGAAGCTTTACAAGATGCCGGAGTACGCGGTCCCGGTTGGACGAATGTGTCGGAAAGAGTCCATGTTCCCCGGGCCGAGTCCAGGGCGTGTCAGTAACTAATCCGCGCTTACACAGCGAGGCACCAGAGATCAGCTAGCTAGCTTTGGCCGAGGCCGCGGGTTCTTGGCGAGCGCCTGGATGTGCTGGATACAGCGGTGAACTGCTCTTTGTCAGTGCTCCGTTTGCGTCGTGCCCAAATTGACAGCTGCGGGCGTCGGCGTCCGCCGCGAGAGAACACGTGTGCCGTTTAGTGCAAGTGGGAAAGAGCAAAAGGGGGAGTACATCTGCATCGCACGGCCGCTGGCAGGGCAGCTCTCGGGTTAATAACCTTCTGAGATTTCTAAGAGTTGCTCCAGTGCCGTTAAAAAAAATCTCCAGCCAATTAAAGCTCCAGACCTACGAGCGGAGCTCCCGGAGAGCTCGAGCAAGAGAGCTGGGTAGTTATACTGTTGAGCAGAAGGGAGTCTACCCAGTTATTGTTTATAAGTGTCTTACAGCAAATTGTGCTCTTTCTGGCTGAGAAAGAAAAAAAACAGCAGAAAAGTGCACTACTCAGCTGTAGTCTCTTTTCAGTTGAGATACCCAGTACCTCAGTGACACCTGGAATTCAAGGCATGGCGCTTTTTTTTAAAGAAGGCTGGGTAAAAATGTTAAACTGCTGGAGGTTGTGGCCGTGCTGTTACTAGCGTACCGTGACACCTGGTGTCTTAGCCTTCCAGTATGTGGGACACAGTCCAGGTCAAAGCTGACACATGTTTATGCTTTTTCCCCCCAAAAATAGGCCTCTTCTTTATTCAACAAGGAGCAGGTTTTCAAAACAGCCATCAGTTTCAATTCTGATTAACTTAATAAATATGCCACAGCCACCTACAAATGAAAAAAGAAATGAACAATAGGAGCAGAGGAAACAGGCAAAATTCCATGGGAAAAGATTTATTTTTTTCAAATAAGCAATATCAGATTTTAGATGTTTTGTGGAGCACTATGTCCAACAGTTGAATCAGCTGCAATGGGCTATGCCAAAAAGCTGCTGTGTGCATGGCAAAATCAACAAGGAAGTATTATAAACACAGGCTTCGCGAGCTTGTACACACAACATAATACTGTATATTTAAAAGAAAAATAAACAAACAAACAAAAAAACCCACAAACAGCAGATGATAACTGCTGCTCATGAAGTTAAAAAAAAAAGTAATAGCCATTTTGTAAATGCAACATCCAGTCAAATAAAGCATAAAATAAAAAGGTGGGTTTCACCTTCAGCTGGGGTCTTCAATACGGTGAAGCAACTCAAATGTGAAAACAGTACGCATGGAAAGAAGTGATGAATAGTGAACTACAACGACCACAGTTCTAACCAGACTGCACCATACTGTTCTGACATGGAGACACAGCTTCGAAAATGGGAACAATTGTGAACTGCTAATAATAGGAATAGTCCGAAAGGAAATAATAACCAAGCCTGAGGAACTTGGTACTTCATGACATAGGAAAATCTACTTAAAGGTAGGAAACATGTTTTGTTTTGGACTTTGACTGATCGGGTTTTCTCATGCCAAACCAAAACACAAAAATGGCTGTATGGGTTTTGGGCAATTTTAGTGATGGTTTAAGTGAAATACATAAAATGTTAGGGAGTCAGCTTTTCCCAACTTGCTCTTTTTTTCTCCTTTCAGTTCTCTCTCCATGTTCTCTCGACTAAGCTTTCTGCAGACGTGCTGGCAGCCGATCCAAAAGTGGTTTGAGTGAGTGATTGCTGATTTGAGTGAGTGATTGCTGATTTGAGTTAGTGATTGGCTTGATTGACATCAAACAATTAGAGTGTAACCTCTCGCAAAGACAGCACACATATCAAAGTGGTACGTACAAAAGTGAAGTCAAGGTTGGCTCGGCAATATAGTTGTTATTATCAAGCAATTCTTCTTTCCCAGAAAAGTGTCCTAGAGAGAGAGAGCTGGGTAATGAGCTAATGAAGTTCACACACCTTCTGATTTATCAGCGTCATGGAGACTGTGTGCCAAACCTCAGCATGATATAATTACTCAACCGAAATCTAGATTAATTTGACCCCATACACAGTTAAAGGCACAGCCCTGTGATATACAGTAATGGATGCAAAAGGTGATTTATGGTTACTCAAGTGTAATGAAATGTTATCATTTTAATAAGAGTAAAAATCTAAGTGCTGGTTACAGATGAATAGTGGTCATCGCTCAAGGTCCTGACTCAATTTTGAGCACAACGTGTTTCTCAAGTTATTTTCCATTTCCACTATTAGAATGGCTGAACTTCAACTTAGACATCACTGTTTCAGTATCTGTTTCTATAACCAGATGTGTGGGTTCTCGGACAATTAAGGGGAAAATGTACTGAACAATGTTGCCAGCAAACAGCAGAAAATAATTGGACACACTGAACAGTGTCTGGCACTTTGGGCAATGCCCACTTTTTGTGCATTCGTTCCTCTCAAAGAGTGCTGAGGTTTTAGCTTTCAACTACGAAAAGCAAAAAGAAATGAAAAGCAAGAATTTATACAAAATGCAATTTAAAAAGACATCTATTTACAAAATCACCATTACAAAAAATTGAATTTCGTATTTGCGTCTTAAACAGGGCTCAGGTGAAATGAGGTTTCTTTAAACTTTATCCACATATTTACATGGTCTTAGTTTGAATTATTTCCTTTCTTTGCCAGATTGTAAATAACATTGACAGTTCGCTAAATTATTTAAGAGTAAAACATTTAAAAAGAAAGGGAACACTGAAAAAGTTGACTTCCACTCTCCCAGAGATACTGTGTGTAATACTTTCACAGGTCTGCAAGATGAAGCATCTCTGTAATCACTGTTATTGGGCATAAACACATGGTCATTTAGCAGTTAACAGTTTTACTGCAAGGTAAAACTGAGTTAACTTCTTTATTATTCAGTACAAGCAAAAACGCCTGTCCTTAGGTGCTGTGTCTTATTCTTTTTTTGTATTTGTCTCTTTTTTTGTGTTTTTTTTTAAATAAGCACAGCTTAAAATGCTTTTAGGACAGCTCAAACATTCCTTTCCAAACTCTGGGCCAGACCTGATTTGAATTTATTATCAGTTTCAAACAGAGCCTAACCTTCAACAATCGAAGATTACCATGATTTACCTCAAAGAAATACAAACAAACAAAAAAAAAAGCACTTTAAAGGTGGTGATGCATCAAACTATCAAAGGGAGGAAAAACGTTAGTTTAGTCGCCTAGTAACGAGACAGTCAAATCTAGGGAGGACAGGAAAAAATTTTGGCAAGGAAAAAAAAAAAAGTGATTTTTATCACAGTAGCTGTCAAACATGGGCAAAATTATAACGATTATATCATAGCAGTTTATGTTACGAGTACTCTGCACTTAGAGGTGAAAGAACAATTCTAGCATTTGTAATCTGTTTCCCTTCACATTTTCTAGGCTGTGATATTCAGCTATTGTCGGTTCATCTTGGATTGTAAGAGTCGCTTCCTACCAACTGAATTGAACTGTGCAGCACACTTTTTTTTCTTACTGAATATGATTATTTTTATTAAGATTAAAATCTCAGATTAAAATCTTTGCTACTGCACTGTCTGACCTAACATTTTTTTTTTCCTTATTTAAACACAACTTTCAGCTTCTGCATTTTGACATGAAAACTCAGGCTTGGTTTGCTGCAAGCTAATTAGCATTCCAATTGCCCTCCCAGAAGCATTTGTTAGTACAGAACAGTTTCTTTTCCCCCAAATTAAAACTGTTTACCTTAAAAACCACACACACACACACACACACACACACACACACACACACGCACTGATTTTGACGTCATCCGTTGCGCAAGTCCGATGCTGGAAAGCTAATTAATAGCACCTATTAACACTTCCATGTAAGCCGGAGTCTGCGGCCTATCTTTGCTCCTGTTCCACTGCGTGGCTAGCAGGCCACAGGCGCGTCGAGGGCCGTGGTTTTCCACAGCCTGCCCCGACATGCCTGCAAGAGCAGCTTCTACGACGCAAGCGGCTTAGTCATAAATACCGTGCCGAGGGAGGGAGGGAGGGGGGGGGCTGCTCCGGCTCGTGAACACAAGAGCCTGATTGGAAACGCCACGTGTACACAAACACATACGGAAACATATGATTACTATGTGCAGGACAATCGGAACCAAATGGTCGTTTACTATACACGAATACGCAGGGATGGTAGCAGGAGCAACCGGGAAGTGAAATATTCACTATAAGAGAGCATACATTTAAAAAAAAAGCCTAAAAATGAAACTGCAAATCAATACTTGAATGGAAGAAGCAATAATGTTTTCCATCAAAAATAGTAAGGCAAACATTTGATGATTTCCAATGTTTGTTTTCACCTCCTTGTGCCCTGTTACCTGAGCATTAAAAAGGCTCCATATTCAAGAACAGCCAGTCTGAAAAAGCAGGATAGGTTTTAAGTTAAAAACAGCTTGTTCATTCTTGTGTTGTGTGTGCGGTTGCTGGCTGTTGTATTTCCAAAGCACTGTGCCACAAACTGCTTTCGTTTGATCCAGCTGTTCTTAATGGTGCACTGAGCGACTGTATAGAGTTGCAGCCAATGCAACTTGTGTGGAAAACAAGAAAGGAGAAGCCTTGAGTCTACAAAACGAGAAGCATTGTCTTCTCACTTCGTGCAGGCTGGGGCTGGGATTCCTCTCCGATCTCGTGTACCGGTCTCCTTTTCCGAAGTCTCTCAATGTCAGACGACAGGGGAGTGAAAGCAACAGCTCACTAAGAAGCCCTGTGGCAGAAATGTTTCACACAAAAAAACAAACCCCAACGTTTTTGTTTTTTTCTTGTATTTTTTTTTTTTTTTTTTACCCCTCCCCTTTTCCAGAATTACACTTTGTAGTAGATGTTGGCCGGACTCTGTGGAGGCATCTCCTGTACGATATAGACGGGGTGACCGTAATCCCCGCTAACTTTCTCGTAATGCGGGCAGTAGTTGTTCTCTGTCCGTAACGGGATGATGATGTCGCTGGGCTCGGAGCCGGCGTTACCCGTCATCTTGGGGCTGGCCAAGGTGCTGAGAGACAGAGCGGCCGGCCGCGGCTGCGAGGGCTTCCGAGAACGCTTACGAATCTTGATCAGCAAGACGATCAGGAAGATGATGAGGATGAGGAAAACCACGCAGCCGGCGCCGATGGCGGAGAACACGGTGATCTTGGAGCCCAGGATGCTGTCGATGCTGCTGTCCTTGCCCTCCTGGTTGATGGATTCTGAGTGAAATGACAGGCGGAAAAGAAAAAGGGACGCTGTTAAAAAAAAAAAAACCTCCAACCACAGCACGGAGTCAATGAAGGAATACGAAAGGGAAATAAATGTGTAACCACAAAAACAAAAAAAAAGATACAGTGTTTTGATGACCAAATGCTCAAAGATGGTGACATGGCTGAACCAAACCGGATTCGAACGTACTCCACCTTATTTATGAACTCTCAACAGCAAAAGACGACTTAAACCAATGGCTTCTATAGCCATTATTAAAGCTTAATATCTTGGAGGAGATAAAAGGCATGGATCATACATAACTTTTGTCATATAATTACAGATAAAACTAAGGCTTCCTGGCTTAGAAACTCTGCTCTATGTGCAAAAATGTCCTGTCTCTCACCCTACCATTTCTAGCCAGAACATTCAATATTATAGCACAGTTTCTAATTATGGTGTCAGCTTCGACTCTCACCTGAACTTTGAAAATCACATAAAGGATTCATGTAAAATCCCTTTTTATTACTTAAAAATCATCAAAAGGGCTCTACTTTATCTGATGCAGAAAGGCTCATCTATGCTTTTGTTTTATCAAGACTGGAGTAACGGAGCGCACTCCTTCCTCACTGCGGCCCATGCCAGACGCACCAGGATATTCCGAATTGTGTGGCCAGGATCCCTATGAAAGCGTGAAAGACGGATCACGACTGCTTTCGGCATCACATTGCTTCTGGAAATGCTTTTTCTGATGTTCTGAGGTTTTTCTCAGACATGGAGTTCTTCAGAAAGTGGCTTAAAACATCTGATTGGGCAAATGTTTTATGGAGCAAACAATAAGTATTCTATGATATCTTAAAGCTGAACACTCATAAAAAAAAGTGTTTAATGGCATTAATGTGGTTATTGAGAGTCGTCTTTGGTGAAAGCACATGCACAAAAATGCTGAAATATGGGGAAAAAATTTGATTCTCTCTGAATGAGGCAGAAGGGACTTTTTGCACATCTGATTTTGTTTTATCCCATCATTGGCTGGCGTCCTGGGTGGACACAGCCTCACAAAAAAAAGGGAAAAAAAAGGCAGCTCTAGTGACTGAAATCTGAGGAGAGAAAAAATCTGTTTTTTATACATTCAAAGTGCAGATGCCAGAAATTCCCTTCACCTCAGTCCAACCCTGCTGACTGACTTTAATGGCTGCGGATGGCCCTATCTTGCTTCTATCATTTTTGGAATGTTCCCTCTTAAAAACGAGAGATTACTGATACAACGAAAAGGCCATACCGGTGTTCCCAGGTTGTTGAGGTCCGTCCAGGTCGGGGCTTGAAGGTTTGGAGCTGGCATCGGGTTCAAGCATGGGGGATTCAGTCTGCTCTTGCTCTGGCGCCACCATGTTGGGGTCTGGGGGGGGGGGGGGTTGGTGGAGAATAAATGGAGAAACAACAAAAGCCGAATAAACTTTTGCTTTGGCAGAGGAACAAAGCCAGATATTAACATTTGTCACAAAATCTCATTTGTTTGAGCAGAGACCGAAATCAATAAGCTATGGATATTAAATATTTCCTTCTCTGAGCCACCTTCCTCTCTCGTATGTGTAGCACTTGCAAAATCCTTTTTTTATAGCATAAAGAAGCACGAAAATTTTAAATATATGAATCCCATATATCCGGTGAAAACTGTTTACTGTAGCATGGCCATATGTTGTAAATCTAATACGTATAATAGGATTTATCTTAAATTACCACAGCTCATATGACTAAATAGCCTCATTACCAAACACAATATCAAATATCTGAGCGATTTAATGAGAGTTTCTCTGCCTGAGGCACAATCTCTTAAATAAACCCATTGGCTCTGGTTCCCTGGGAAACGTACAGGCCTGCAGGACAGCCATCCCTGCGAGACACGGAGGAACTGCAGTGCTATCGGAAGCTTTATTTCATACCTGAATTCAAGTGCACGGCCTGAACGCACTATGGATTCATCTCACCATGGACGACATGCCAGCATCGAGCACACAACCCACCAGCGCGGCCGGGCGTTATATATGAACTTTTTGTTGTTTTTCATTATTCATACTGTTAAACGGTATAATATGTCTTATTTATTGGGGAGAGGGAGGAGGGAGAGTTGGTGCAAAGGGTCCCTTGAGAGTGGGGTTATGCTATCAGAGTGGACCAGGGCCAGTGAATGCTGGTTTTACCAGCTGTGTACAGCAACTATTCCTCACAGCGACTCAGAACCACTTCCAGGACTTTTTAAAGCACACGTTTCTGGCTAGCAGGGGGTTTCAGGGGTGGGTGGACTGTGGGGGAAGGAGGGGGGAGCTCCATGGGCCAGTCAAACAGTGGTAATTGTTATCCCAGCCTGATGGACCTTCAGCGAGCTATCAGATATCACCTCACCTCCCCTCTCCTCTTATCTCTGTGTCCCTGGTGGGCCTGGTTGGTGAGTGTGTGCACGCGTGCGCTTGAGTATGTGTGTGTGTGTGTGTGTGTGTGTGGGATGGGGGGGGGAGGAAATTCTGGTCTTTCCATTGTGGTTTTGTTTCCTCTGGGGCATCCCTGCACGTGGAGCGGCGGAGGTCATTCTGAAGGGAAGTGCCTCCGTTCCACGCCAGGGCCGGCCCCACTCGCCCCACGGCCTTGCGGGGATTCTGGGGTAGGGCTGAAGACTCTTCTGCCAGGAAGAGTCTGCTTTTTACATATCCTGTCCAGATTCCCTCCTGCAAGACGGAAACGCACACCTGGTTCCCCCCCCCCCACGCCATCCCACCCCTCTTTTCTGTCCTTCCATCTCATCTCAGTCTGTACCCTAATTATTCATAGACCAGCCACTGCCTGGGGTTCTGGGGTTCTCGCCTCCTCGTCTTTGTGGCTATCCATAATGCATGTAGGGGCGTGGCTCGGCGAGACGACCGCCGCGGCGGGCGGAATCCACCCATGTGCTCAAACCGCCTGCTGTGCCCGCGTTTGGCATGAGACCATGATCCGCGCAAGCAATCATGCCACGCTACAGTTTGGCATCCCCAGGGTTAGGGGGGGGGGGGTGGTTGTGTTGGGGTTACCAGGGCTTGAGAGTACAGGGCTTACGCCTATGTGCAGGAGTGATGGCGTGACGGCAATGATTGTGTCAGGGGAAGTAATATTTTTACCAGGCCGCCGCCGGCCATATCCCTAACCCAGCCAGGCTGAGGACCTGGCCAGCAAGCCAGTTAGCAGAAAGGAAACCATGGTCCCTCTGATCCCTCCGTTTACTATAATTACTCAGAGACAGAGACAAGTTCTGCATATGAAATTCGTCTTGAATAATTCATGATAATAATCTGTGCGTTAAGACTCATATGTTGTCAAGAGCATGTTTGATTAAAGAGCTTCACTGTAAACAAGGCGATCATTAAAGTTGCCTTGAGGTTATAAATAGTTTTATGTCTTAAAGCCGGCATTTTTGTAAGACTGAAGTCACAAGGCTGCTTTACATACACATGGAGGAGATCCAGCTCATAGGCCGACTGTAAATTCCTGCGCCTTAGGCCCACGAAGTTTATGGACGGCCGCTTGTTAAACGTGGTTCCTACACCGAGGTCACGGCTACTCATCTGAGAAACTTTCATTATCATTCATCCATTTGGAGGATTGTGGCTGGCTTTCAGTCAGCCATGTCTTTTTGAGCACACAGTGCTGTTTTGTAGATTTGCGCGTCAGACCTTAAACACGCAATTAAGAAGGTCCTGGTAGACAGATGTTCTTACCCCTTCCCTGCTGTGTCATTTCAGTGCCAAGCCACTCGAAACAAGAGCAGAATGACAAGCTCCTTTTGTAAACTGTTTGTTGTCAAATTTCCTGAAGTGGAAGGGGTTTGATTTGGACCAGAAGTGTCTAGTAGCTTGTTGGCTGTTTAAGTAGCAAAACGCTGCTGTTACAGCACACAGGAGCAGGACCTGGCCCAAAGTCGTTCTTTTTATCTGAGCAGCTTTTTTTTTTCCATAATAAATATTTTCTTGAAGCAGTTGACTGATGGGGTTGCCAAAATATGGTTGAAAAGTACTAGATTAAAATTCACAAATTAGTTTTTACTTGTGTTCCCATGGGCACTGTGTAACAAATTAAAACTAGTTATTAAACTTTTTATATCACAAGTGGCAACAGACTGCCAGAATACGAAGTGCTGCCTAGTACTACTCTCGGAGTTTCAGTGCACTGGATGGATATATGAATCGCAATGTTATAGCACCGTCTTGGGTCTTGGTGTGCTGGCATCCACTCACCCTGTCCGACCTTCATGATGACCTTCATGGATCGGCTCCTGCAGACGCCTCCTTCACGGTTCTCCAGGCCTTCCAGAGATCCGTTGGACGTGGCTGCGAGGAGAGAGGGAAAAAAAAAAAAAAAAAAACAGCGTGAACCACAGTGGCGAAAGCCTGACGTGATTACATACGTGAGCTGCCTGCAAGGCGGAGCTGCGAGACGTCACCGACTGGGCCGGCAGGATCCTATCTCTCCCTCTCTACTGTCACTTTGCGAAAAGCTGGCGTGAAATTATACCGGCCAATGTTTATCTCCGTGAACGCTTCCAGAATTACGGTGACGAGCCAGGGGCCGAGAGCTCAGCTTTTTCTTTCAGCACAGCTTGTAATTAGGGAACTGGAGGCTGTTGAGAAGAGCCGAGTCATTTACTTTTGGACCATGTCTATCCCATTAGCACCAACTCAGAGGAGGTGGGGTGAGGTGTGGTGGGATAGGGTGGGGTTGGGGGTGTACAGAGACCTGTCCTGTTTGCATACCGCCACGTCTCGCTTCGCAAGGGTGAAGTCAACGGCAGCCAGGCACAATCGTAAGCTTATTTTGTGCCTGGGGCACAAAAAAAAAAAAAGAGAGAGGAAAAAAAATAGACCTGCGGAGAAAGTGCATTACAGAAGCCCCGGCTGAAGCAGGCGCTTTTCAAGCTACATCCACATCCTCGGGGGGGGCGCCCGGGGGGGGGGCGCGGCCCGCCCCCCCCCCCCCCCCCCCCGGGGGGGGC
>JAOYMR010000009.1:10212599-10231293 GCA_025802075.1 Tenebrosternarchus preto | reverse complement strand
CCCCCCCCCCCCCCCCCCCCCCCCCCCCCCCCCCCCCCCCCCCCCCCCCCCCCCCCCCCCCCCCCCGGCCAACAACAAAAACCTCACTTATAGTCTTAGGTTAGCACCAACAAAACCAAGAAGAAGAAAAAATATCAGTCTAACAACTTGTAAACAGACTGCAAACTAGAAATGCTACACCTCCCAGTTTGAATAAGGAATCTGCAAACTTTTAGATGCTGCTGCTTGTGAGAAGCACAACAGCCTTGTGGTTCTCCGTTCCATCAAAACAGCACTGTTAATTAAACTGTTAATGATATCCGTGTGGAGTTTAGCTTTTTTAAACTAAAACACAAAACTTTCTTTTAAGAATAAATGGAAGTCGTCTACAGCTTTGGCCCCTCATTTAATTCTTGCTAATTTTAAAGTTCCCTCGCCTCCCCTGTCAATTCAGAGACCTTGAAATATTTCCATTTATTTCAAGGTGCGGGGTTAAAATTAAATGAGCGAGCCTCTGCTTTTGGGAATACAGGGGATGCAGTGTTATCTGAATAAAAATCCATAAAAACAAACTGCAAGCTTAGAGGAACCCAACTGGTCTGAGACTATTCGCTGTCCTCACTCTCATAATTCATGGCCTATTGGGGACTGCTGTGTAAGATTGCATTGTTATTGTTCCCAGCAAGGAAGGGGATGGCAGGACTAATTTATTAGCCCGAGTAGCAGTGGTCTCCAAACTAAGCAACAGTATCCAAAGCGCCGTAAATCTAGACGAGACATCAGATACTTTTCTTTATGTTATCTAGAGATACTGACCAGCCCTGTGAGCAAGACTGCCACCACATCTAACTAAGTAAAAACAATGAATTCTTTATGGACACTACACACTCTATATACTCAAACTTTAACATTAACAATGGTGGTGGTTGATTTATTTCAAGAGCCTGCGTGAACCAAGGCTGAATACTTTACATGCATTTTTAATGAGATTGTGGTGTGTGTTATGGAATACTGGTGCATTGGCATATATATATATATATATATATATATATATATATATATACATGTAAAAAAAAAAAAAGAATTTAAATTGATTTATGCTACCATCTAAACATAATGTTTTCAGCTCAGTTTGAAATATCAAAGGAAAGGCAAACCATTCAAAGTTCTGGTGGTGGTCCAAGTAGAATAATTAATCAGGACCTCTGCTGGCTTGTGTTTCATACTAACAAATAACTGAGGCATGAAAAACCTTTGTAGCAGTGGCTAAAGTACACAGGCATTGTAAAAAATTACCAAACCCAAGATGATTTGTAATGTTTTTTCTGACCCAAATGTATTCATTTCTGATGTAGTTTTGTCCAAGGTTTTTAAATAATTAGATATTCCATGATTTAGGTCATAGAGTGGTAAAAACCCCCAAACAGCAACCATTTCAACTCTTCAGACCAGAGGTCTTAAAAGATTAAACAACAAATGGATGATCTGACTGGCAACTGCAAACACAGTAAGAAGTCAATTCCCTTATCGATCCCCTACAGCCTCACATCAGCCATGAGATAACACTAGTCAACACTCATCTCCAACTAATCTAAAATAAATAAATAAAAATCTTAATTTCTGTCATTTTTATTAAAGGGGGAGGATTTAAAGCACAAAGTAATATGGCAGTAGTACACCAAACTGAACTATTCAATTTAATGCATTTCTAAAAGACCCAACCCAACAATATCTTTGATTTTGTTACTCAAAAACGTGATGATAAACGTGAAGTGTTTAATGTATAGCTCTAGACACACACTGCTAAATAACCACTGGAGTTTGAAGGCACTGTGTAGACATGGTGACAGCCTGACTAAGTCTGACAAAAAGAAAGTACAATACCAAAGAGTTTTGATAAGCCACCGTTTTCTATGTGCATGATCGACTCAAGAGCTGTGCAGTTCTGGAACCGACGTCTTCAGGAACTTCTTGAGCTCGCCTTTGCATGGCCAGGCTTTGCGTCGTAAATCGCTGCTGGATTTGTGAAGAGGCATTTGCTGAACATTACACACGCTACACTCATCAACAAAACAGCCTGGCAAAAACAGAAGCATGGCACTCGTTTACTCAAAAGGGATTTGTGTCTAAATGCTGATCTTATCTTTTACAAGACTATTATGTGACTAGTGATGAGTTTTTTTAACTTTTTCAAGTGCTCCTAAACTGACAGTAATAATGCTTCTAGAAAATGGATTTAGAATTTACAATTATAATTTATAAGTCTGTACCAGCTTTCATATCCTGCCTTTGATTGATTATTTATATTAAAAAGTAACTTTGTTTGTAAGACCTGGCGACATGCAATTCTAGATATTAGTTACAGCTCGCCGAGAGAGATCTCCATCTAAAATGTATTTTAATATTCTGCATGCTTGGTTTCTTCTTCTTTGAGGTGGTTCACGAAGACCAGGTCTTAACTCAAAATAAAATGGTAGCGTGGCCATGCAATCGGAAAGTGCTCTCAGAGAAGTTTGAGAGACCTGCACTCGGTCACCTCTTCACCTACTGATGGCACAGGCCAACAGCGAAGCAGATCTTCTCATGCACCAAGTCCCAGTTCAAATCACGTCGTTATTAATACAGCTGGACGGTTGTTTGAGTTATTATTGCCCATAGAGAGAGCAGGCGAACATATGACCTAAACGAGACAACGAAGGCACAGAGCCTGACACGGCAAACAGACAGAAGGCAACTCTAACACAACCACCAAGCACAAACAAGTTGACAAATGCAAAACTATTGCGGATCAACACTTTGTTGACCGCAGTGAGAAAACACAAGTGTGCCACTCGGTCACAGTCACATTAGAGAATATTTGGCGACAGGCTCCTGAAGATGGTGAGATTCTGGACCAACTTACATTCAGTAATAAAACTGTTATAACTTTGAACTCTACATCTTGAAGCTTGAAGTAATAAAAAGCAAGATCCATCGCACATCACTCACATCAAGTAATAAAATTCAGGTTTGTAATACAAAACATTTGTATGTTGAGAAAAAATTCTGATATAATCAGGAAAAATAATTAACAAATGTCACAAGGACTTTTATTACTGGACCAAATAAACTGATTAGAATAAATTTACTTCCTTACATGTTTAAACCAGTAGAGATACGCAAACGCTGCTAACTGTTTTAATGAAAGGAGAAAGAGGAATACAAAAGAAAAATAATTATTTATATTATATTGCCATGTTCCTGAATTAAATATTATTAGAAAAAAATGCTACACAGCCACTAGATACATATTTTCAGAAATGGCAACAGTATTTTAGGTACGTTTTTGTATTTAAAGCGCAGAACATTCAAACTTCAATTTAAAATTATGCAAATGGTTTTTCCCACTGAACACATTTTTTTTTTTTACTCTTCCGGCACATCCATACATTAATCAGGATATGCCAAATATAGGCCTACAATAAACAGTACCCGATTTGTCGTGGTAATCTTTGACTAGGCCCCGGCCTTAAGCAAATAATGCATTTATCGATAGTCTTGGGAATTCTTTCCTGAGTCACTGGTACAGTCGGCTGAATTAATGCCTCCACTCACTTGGCATGTCTTTGAAAGCACTGGTCTTTAGGAAGTTCTTTAACTCAACAAACGAGCGCATCGATTGCAAAGGAGAGATGTCGTTACCTCTACGCAATGAGGTGTAATGCATGTCTAGTTTGGTTAAGGGTTTGCAAGCAAAGGACATCTATGCCGCGTCAAAACTTGCACCAGTCGCGACATCGACAGGAGAAGCAATACTTACTTGGGATTTTGTGAGCTCCAAATTATGGAATCCAGGGACTTGGCTAATGGTAATGTAAACTTGCTTATGACGACACAAATCCAGATGTAATATTTCCAGCATCCGTGTCTAGCCATTGCCACTACTGCGCGAGGCGATATTCAAAGTGATGAATTTGGCGCTGGACAAATAAACTGTTTCAATTTAGAATTGTGTGCGTTGTCAATCAGGAGCATGTGCGACCGATATTGGATACATATCCCTTTCTGTCGCTACTTTTGCACTTTGTTTTACAGAATGTGTCCTTGATTGAACCGTAAAAAATGAGTCTGATCTTGTGTGAATTATATCCCAGTGCCCAAATGTCAACGTAGACTGCACGACGAACGTAAATGTATTATTCCAATAAACCTGTGGCTTCAGATTGTGAAATCCGTTTCGCCAAGTTCCATCAATCGCCTATGGCAAATTTTAATCGTGGTTTAACAGCTATTTTTGGAATAGAAATAGCTGGTCTAATATTCAAAGATTAAATAACCCCGCAGAATCGTTCTACCCAATGTTCTCACGGCTCCTTATCAGAAAAATAGGATTACGAACTGTCGCTGCAATACATCACAAATAACTGGTTTGTCCATTCGTCCAAATAATTCCCCGGAACTCATTTTACGTATTGCAACTCAAAGTACTTCATCACTGAATGACTGTTCTTTCGGACATCTATCCTTGTGTGCTGTTGTTTCGTCGCAGTACAATTCCAGGGTAAATGTTTTCAGTAGTACTGCTTCCTCGCGGTCATCTCCCCGAACAACGTGAGACTTCAAACTCTGTATCCGAGTGTTGACAACGGTCAGCAGCCGCAGGTTCATTCACTCAGAGGCTGATGAGGATGCCTGCAACTTCCATTCGCCATGCAGGGGGCTCCGAAAAAAGTAGTTTTTCGCCCCGTTGCGCTCGTCCCTCCCCGCGTGTAAAGTGTTCCCAGTCAGCACGCATTACTCGGATCTCACAGATTGCGCCACTCCTCGCGCAAAACTGCTACTGTAATTTGATGCTCCTGCAGCCTGGGACAACCCAATATCTACCCCAACCAATCATAGGCCAATCCAATATCGACGTCTTCCTCACGTTGGAAATACATTGAGACAAACATACAGACAAACCTATCACCCGTATAGTACACCGAGAACTAAAACAACATAAAATCATATTTAAATTTCTGATATACATTAGTTTATCATTGTAATGTAATTATGTAAATAAACAGATTTGCCCGCTACACTGCACAGGTCTGGCCTGGTCCTGAGCCCTGTCTCACAATTTTTTTTTAAAGAAGAGGACCTGATAAGTTTCTGTCCAGGATCACCACACAAGTGGAGTAATCCAATGCTGCATAAGTCAGCTCTCTGGTATGCTTTGTGAAGCGCTTGACACTTAGCTGATGAGTTGAATCAGACATGCCAGAGCAGAGAAAACAATGAACTATGCAGTGCTGTGGTCTCAAAGCCTGGACCAGTTCACTCCAAAATAAAGAGTGATATTTCAGCATTTTTTCCCAGAAAACAAAAGATTCCCATAATCACAGGACAGAACATTTATTTCAGGTAATCAATATACAGTGCAACTGCTCCATGAAATGCATCCATGCCAATATACACTGAATAAACATGATACAAGTGTGATTAGGTTGATAGTCTTGTGTTTCTAGATTGTTTTTCTAGATTTTGAAAACACTGTTGAAAATACAAGCTAAACTGGTGGGAATGTTTGTACTTACTTGATTCCTCTTTACATTTGTTCTCAAGTTACAGAAACAAAGAACCATATTTGTCCCATTCTAATGAATCTACCCTGGAAATGGGGCTTGATAGGGATTTTGGGAAGCTGTTTTAGAAACCCCAAGATAGGCTACAGGGACCCGTGTAGATTAACAATGTCCATTTAACACTTGCAAAAGATTTATGGATGTCTGATAATGATCTTTTTGTCGAAATGGAATGGAATTTTGAAACATTTGGCATGTAACTGCTTTCAAGGTTTCCCAGGGTCTTTGCTAAGCTATTTGCTCATAAATGCTTTAGATAAATCAATCATCACTTGGTATAATGATAGCGTTTTTTGTAGTGTTAAAGAAAAATGTACAAACAATTCAACAAATGAGCAAATAACTTACTTTAAAGGCTTATTGAAAAAAAAAATCTCTGACTGATTCATCAGACTCACTAAT
This sequence comes from Tenebrosternarchus preto, assembly GCA_025802075.1. Taxonomy (NCBI): domain Eukaryota; kingdom Metazoa; phylum Chordata; class Actinopteri; order Gymnotiformes; family Apteronotidae; genus Tenebrosternarchus; species Tenebrosternarchus preto. The sequence continues at coordinate 10,225,309 of JAOYMR010000009.1, read as the reverse complement.
GAAAAATATTTATTACCTGCAAATTACTTTCCATTAGACAAAGTCAACAGGTAGCCCAAAATGCTTGTTTATTTCTTTATTGGCATAGCGTTACACCAAGACCAGCACATTTATATGAACTCGGACTCACGTATAACAAAAACCTTTCACTACTCTGACTCATTTTTTGTAGTTTATGTGTTATGTCGCCCCCTAGGGTTTTGTGTAACACCTTTTATTGTGTAAATTGATCAACAGCCTTCACAGAACAATGTAGTCTGTCTACCCAGTTCACAATTAATAATGAGACTACAGCAACAGAAGAGTGCTTTACTGTACATTGGACGGTGTGACCACAAAAACATGATGTACATACGAGAGATAATAATCCACATTCTCCGGTATTGTCTCCAGCTGCCATTCATTTCCTGGGATTTAACATCACAATGAAAATTCCCTTTTCGCTTGTTAGGAATTCTTGCATTCCTAGTAAAGACTCACCACAAAAGATTGTATAATACTCAACACCATTTCAAGGAAAATGTGGAATTCTTTAGATAACGAAGGTCTTCAGGGACAACGGAAGACTCTACTAATATGCTGGTGCTATTTGAACGTTGGGAACATAATCCTGTGATATCATATGAAAGCAGTGGCTTTTTCTGGAGCATTTCTTGATGACTTGATGCAAGACAATCTCCAACATTATTAAAAATGAATGGCATAAAAATGCTGAATTCTGTTGCCACATACAATAACATGAAATGTAGGAATAAAAAGATAAACAAAGGTAACAGCAAGAAAATATCTTTAAGATATTTTCTTTTCAATCAATGTAGTTGATAATGAAAGAAGTGCCCTTATTATTTCTGTGACCTTTCCAAGAACAAACTACTTGCCTGAACTGTACATAACTGGACTATTCCAAATAAATGGCCCAGTCATAAACACTCATTAAAAATGTATGTTGGCTCTGGCAAAGAGGCAGTGTTAATACTGAATATTCATTTGTTAGTCATGGTGTGCTTTGGTCTTGTGCATTATAATTTTGTCTTACGCATCATAATATAATTAGATGGGTAAACAGGGCACCAGGCCTTTGTGAGTGTTTCTCAGGAACGTCTGATGTATGGAATACACTGCAGCTAGGAATAAAAACTCTGTAGCCATTCAGGCGCAAACGTTACACTAAATAGGATTATGGCCATCAGTGTTCTTGAGCAGATGGGAAAGGTCAGCATGGTTAAGTCTTTCAGCATTTTCTTGCTAGCAGCAGATTTCACTTCAGAAACCATATCTCTTTTCTTCCTGTCCAACAAAACATTGCTATGCTTTGCTGTAGTATCCAAACAATTTGTCAGTTTATAAGCAGGGGATGGAAAAGGTAAGGAACAGTGGAGGGGGGGGGTGTACAGCGCCGTTGTTGAAGTCTCTTCCTGTTGGGGCCTTTTGTGGGCTCAGTGTTGTCAGGGTGGCAACAGATGACCGAGAGCTTCGAGTGCCAAGAATCCGCATCAACAGGCCCCTCGCCACAGGGGGAGCAAGCGGCGTTGTCATGGCAACCTGCAAACACTGCCCGCATCGAGGGCTGCCGTGTCCCCTGGCGACCGGCGACGGGGGGACACCCGATCCGCCGCAGGCCAGGAGGGGGTTCGCCATCCCTGATTCGTTTAGCAGCTGTGCCACTTTTCTACCGGCCGACGGGACGAGAATCTCCCCCGCCGCTCTGGACCGACGGCCCTCGGCGTGCGGTTGCCAGGTTGGGTGAGGAGCTCCCCGGGACGCGCCACGCCGAGCTCGCCAGGACACATCGCCAGTAATGCGGCCAAAACGTTTGGCAAGGTCCGCCCCCGTCTGACTCGACAGCTCGTGACACACAGACAGGCTGCGTCATGTCTGCACTTATGCAGAGAACAATGCATCGGCCCCTAAACCAACACCTCACCCCCCACCTCCACACACACACACACACACACACACACTCATAGACACTGTGTTTCAGACATGGCCAGAATGACACTGTGGGCAGAGCGATACTCAAGTATCATTACAGACAGCAGAGAAACCCCAGGGGGGGGATTGATTTAGCACTCATGTCATTCGGACAGAAAGTGATAGGGTTAGTTATAGCTGAATATGGCGTGAGTTTCTTATGTTGCTATTGCTGCATCAGCACAAGGAGATGGCAGTTTTCTCCGTGTGTGAAGCACTGGTCATATCAATGCACGACCCACTACTGATTGGGAAGGGGGGAGGGCATTTGAATATTGCACCTCCTTTCCATTTGAGTACATTTGCAATTTAGCATGCAGCACCTTATTTGCAAGAGGTTAATTTTGCATAGGCAAACTGTTCGCTTCAAAAGAGAGGGTTAGCAATTCATGAGTTTGCTCAGACTCTACTGACACAATCAATAGACTTTAACAGCACCATCTTCTGCTCAGTCTTCTGAATCAAACAATTGCAATGATGCATGAAGGAGCAAAGTCACTTTCAACAAGATGATATTTTAACACACACTGTGGTATAAAATGAGCTGAACATCGAATTTCCAAGCTCATGACAGTTTTTGAAGGAACTTTTGAAAACATTTACTTTGACACTGATCCTTGCTCTTTCGTCTTCTAAGATTTAAGAGGAATGGACCATTTTTAATTGTAGGTTAAAATACACAACCGTAGATTGAGCACAGATTGAGAGATCGAGCACTGAGTAGATACTTAAGTGATACTTTAATTATAAATGTATCATTCCTTCTTCTAAGAAGGGTACAGATTCAGAGTCCAACTGATACACCAGAAACTGCTAATCAAGGTCTTCAGGAACATGCAAAAAATACAAGGAATATATGACTTGCATTAACACTAGCCTCTTAGTGTTAAACTCCTGGAGGAATCTCCAGGAGGGGGTTTGGTTGCCATCCTGATCTGCACTTTAGATCATGAAACAAAGTGTAAGTAAGTATTGATTCTAATTCCTGTGGATTTGTCCAGTCCATCAAAGCTTCCAGGAAAGTCTAAACAAAATATATTGTATTACATCAAAACAAAATGTAGATTTATGTTCTTCTTTTTTAGTAGTATTGATATCAGCAGCAATGTCTTGTATAATCATTTAGCATTCTGGAATGGTTTATCCTTCAAGGGCAGATACCCCATTAAAATGTCAAACTGGTAATCTCTGAATAGAGCCATCTTGTTTGCAGAGAATTCTCCAGACCTAGGCCAATTTGTTGCTTGACATAAGGTGTTGAACAATAGAATTCTTGGGTGACAGATGGACAGATGAATAGTTTTAGTTACCATGCTTATCTCCTATCGTTAGAGATCTTGAGGATCCCAGTTTGGTCTGAGAAAAGTCCTTCAAAATAGTTGCTTGGACCAAGCTGTATGTAACTGGTTTTTAATTGTTATTATTGAAATAGCAATTAAAAGAGCTGTGAATGTACACCTTCTGTAGCAAACAATATCAAAATTAAACAGAGGTGATTTCTTACGTAAGATTTTTTGCAGGCTCAATTGAAAATTGTAGCTTAAAGAGATAAGTTCAAGAAAGAAAGAAAAAAGAAAGAAAGAAGTCAAATTCCCACCAACAGCGTAGTTACAAAGAAGCTTTTTTTTTGGCTAATTTATAAATTTACCTTTATAAAGCATCAATAATAAGCCATACGCTTTTATAAGTTATGTGAAAGCGCAGTTATCATGTTAAACCCTCTAGGAATGTTCCGCTCAGAAATGCTAAAACTCATTAGGAACAAAATCTAGCATGGGTTAGCTTGACTGACATAATATGGTTTTACTAATGTCTAATTTGTTTCTACTAATGTCTAATATCTAAAGAATACATATGTCTGTGGTGTACCACTCCACAATATCTCTGCTGAGTTAATTTCTCTGATGGAAATAATCACATTATAAGCTTATGGAAAGTGTCTGGGTGCAGGTACATTCGTGCACTGCTCAGGCACTCCAGAGGTCAAGTGGCGTCGGCCAGCGTTATCTGCCGAAGAGGATTAGCCTGTGGATGAAACGCGTGTAATGTGTAACTCTCCTGAAGGGGATCAATGTCCTTTACTCATTAACTGCTCGGAACACGATGCGAACGCAAACAAGAGATTGTCGTGGGCTGGAGAGCAAGGCCAGTTTGTCCAAATTGTGCGAGAAAGTCATCGTCGTGTGACTCTTCGGTGAAACACCGTAGCACAAGGTCCAGTGTGGGAGCAAATCAGCACATTTTCACTGAAAAAAATCCTGTCTAAGCAGATACAAGCAGAGGGACATGCCAGGTCTGGCTGCTGCCATTTTGATGCTTTTAATTGGCCTCACTTTTGGCCGAAACTCTTCCTCTGCTATGGTGTAATTTATGACAGATTGGGGGACACAGCTTACTGGTTGAACAAATTATATTGGCCAGTGGTCTGGGAATGACACTGCTTTGCGTCTCGTTATCTTCCTCTGTATGAATTACTATGTCTGCCGTCTTTTTGACAAGGAAGGCAATACCAAAGGCTGCGGTTACACATAGCGTGGCGTTTTCCTCAGAAGCAAACACATTTTTAAACCACATTTAACCTCCATACGAAAACCAAGCAGATCGTTTGAACCTGTTTAAGCGCATACCAGCTTCATGACATAACCAAACAGGAAGCACACAGCGATGTCCCACAGACGGTCCATCACGCATGCGGGTTTATCTGAACCGAGCCTGGCCTTGTGCAGACTGCTTCGGGCCCCTTGTCTTGTTTCTTCTGGTTAGACAGAATGACTGTCCCAGTCGGGTGCAGGCCATGAGGATTTTTGCCCATATTAATGGAATTACAAGCATATGTTAGTCGAACCCATTCTCTACAGCAACTTGTCTGTCAAACATTAGGTCAAACACTGCTTTGAGACTGCGAGTGAAAATGGCTGATTGTGCGGGCAGAGGGCCCAGCCTCCTCGGAACGGGCGAGAAAGTGCACCCACAGAAAGGGGATTAGGGAACGACAAAAGCCGGTGCCTTAATCCAGTTTAATTAAGGCGTGCTCGTTTCATGTGTGATTGACAGGACCCGCAGAAGTGTCTCCTTTCTCATCGCCTCCGTGCTTCTCTCTGGGTGAATGCTAATGAAACATACACTTCAGCATAAGTGCTCTGCCCCAGCCAGGACATAATGATGGGAAGAGATGCAAGCGTTCTATTTCTCTCTCTCTCTCTCTCGCTCCCTCTCTCTCTCTCTCGCTCCCTCTCTCTCTCTCTCTCGCTCCCTCTCTCTCTCTCTTCCTCCCTCTCTCTTCCTTTTTTTTTTTTTTTTTTAGATGTCTGCAGCCGTTCGCTGGAAGAGACAAAAGATGTGAATGGAGACTTCAAAGCTGCCTGTGAAAGGCTTTCTGGTTGGAAGGAGAAGGAGAAGCCCCGAGCACTCTGATGTGGCTCCGCTCCCCTGTTTGTCCCTCTCCACGTCCCTGCTGTGTTTTTGTGGGCTTCTGGGGTGGCTTCAAATTAGAGATGCGTCTCTAATATAATTGAGCCAGAGTATGTGATTCATGACTTGCTTCCTCTGGGTGTTTTTGCTTGGTGAGGAAATCAGGAGATGTTTTTTTTTGTTGTTGTTGTTCATTTTTGTTTTCTTTCTTTCTTTTTTTTTGCATCTTGTCTAGCAGATGGCTGGCTGTGGTTGAGATAAATTCATATGCCCACATTAAACGGCATTGGGGGAATCTTCACGGAGGAATAGGCTATTGTTGCCGATATACTCATTGTGACTCATTTGCAATTAATGGTTTGGTAAATGTTGTTTCAAGTGGCAAAGCGCATTAAAACAAACCAGTGTCTGATTGTAGCTTGCTAAGTGGTTTATCACGGAAGTTCAGGCATATAATGAAGGCTCCCATTACCACTTGCTTCAGTGGTCCAGAGGTTTTAAAACCTGCTGTTCTCATAGAGCTAAATGGTTCTACTCCTGCATTCTGGGAATTTTTTTTTTCTCTCATGGAGAAGTGCTAAGGACCTCCCAGCATTCTTTGTGGCTGCTTTCTTTAGCGGGCCTTGCCTCATTTACTTTCACAAGGCCCCTCAACATTCAGTATAATCCTTTGTCTTATGAAGCCCTTTTAAAATATCACACATCTTTCACAAAGAATATAATTATGCCGTCTACTAGATGCAGACAGCATTAGCTTTGCTGTGAAAATTAACAGTGATGATAGAGGAGCTGATTTCCAGCACAAAAATGGAAAGCTTATCACTGAGGAATCTACCGGTTCACATGACCACATGATGAACGTGTTGATCTACGTTATTGACTCTGTGATGCCTGGTATCACCTACAGTACATCATATTTTAATCTGGTGTTACTTTAATGCATCACCCTGCTTATGGCCCGGTCAGCACCACCAGTTTTGTACGCTAATTTACCCTACATTCCTCAGCGTGCGCCGTACAAAGAGACTCCCAAGCACCAGACGCTGACATTTCCACAATCAGGAAGCGTCTCCCACTGAGCGGCAGAAATGGAGAAATTCCTATAGCAGTGCTCAGGGTTCCCAGGCTTAATTGGGTTCCTCGCTATTGGCTTCCTCAGTATGAATGGAGACCAGCATTTTCTTCACGAGAAGCTTTTCAGAATTATTTGCACGTAATGTTACTGTGAGAATGAAAAGAATTATGCTTTTAGTTTATGTATCTGCAAGTCAAATCAATTTTTTATTTCTTTTTTGTAGATTTTAACATTATAAAAGGGCAGAATTAGCCCATCCTGGCCTCAGAAACATTAGAAACAATGTTTAAGTAAACATATAAAGGAGTGTACCTGAAAATGGAGGTGAAAATGTTGACCAGACTTCAGTTTCTCCCCACAGCTTGTGACCATACCAAAGATTTTGATAATAGGTTAACAAGATGCACTACAATTATCTCCTCAGCTAAGATGGGTGCTTTTTTCCTGTTTCTATTCTTTATGATTTCCCACAATGGCCTTGATGTGAAGTGAGGGAAGATACTAAGTGTTAATATGTTGGTACATATAGAAATGTTTGATAAGATTTAACAGTTGATTTTATACACTGTGAAATTCACATTGACCAAACTTAAACTTTGTCAAAAGTATCACTGCGGAAGAGTTGTAGTTACGTATTAAAACCATAACTGTTAAAGCTTAACTTACATAGTTTAGAGCATTCTAGCCTCTCAAGTGTATACAGCCTTTGGTGTCCTTGAAACAAATGTCATGAATACCATCACTGAAGATGTATCTTCCCTCAGTTTTAGATGTGTACTGAAGAAACGTTAAAATGCTTGAAGTCCACTTGAATGTTAAATTAATAATGACTATCACAGATTCTGCCACCTGGTAGCAGTCAGTACATTCTTCTTTTTATATTTCCACGATATATTTTTCCTAGGTTCTCAATGCCTTAATCATGTGTTTTTGTGGATAAAGGCAGAGGGGCAGTACTGTTCGAATTTCCCGTGTCATGAGGCAGGTGAAAAATGGGAGGCTTCCTGGCCTGGGGGGTGGGGTTAGGGGTGGATTGGGCTCAGGAGAGGGGCTGAGTGTGTCTATCTGACCCTGCTTCCCCCGGCCTCTCTCCTGTCATGTCTCAGTTACCAGCCCCTAAGCCATGGGGATTAAAGTGTCACTAACGCTGGCACTGTTTGCACTGCTTCTCGGATGACACTGCGCTCCGAGCAGGAAGAAAGCCGTGCCGGCTTCGCCCGCGACAGCAAGTGTTATTAAATCTGTTTACACGGATCATTACAAAAAGCCAGTGGAAGTCTTTGGGATAAACCTGGCTATGTTGGAGAGGGAAAAGTAAGAGTTGGCCACAGGCCGTGTTTATTTTGCCTTGAATATTCTTGAAACTGAAGGGTGGGGGGGGGTGTTGCTTGTGGCAAGGCCGTTCTAAGTATGGTGGTATGTTTGGAAGCGCCGAATCTGGTTATATCTTTGATGGATTTAGTGCCTGATCTAGTTTAGGAAATGACCAGGTGTTACTTTAGATGATCCACCTAGTCTTTTGTCTTGAAGGCCATGATACCATATCATTAAGTGGAGATAATGATCGTATTACATAAGTATCAGTTCAGCTGGTCTTATTTGGGATTCCAGAAAGAATTCAAATCTGTGTACCGACATGCTTTAGCATTTCTGTGTGTGCACATGTACGTCTGTCAAACAACACCAGAGTTTTTATTTCGTAACGTTCAGTGCCACGTTAGGAGGAAATGGTACATTTCATCCCAGTTTCACATACATTGAATTATGGGCTCAGCTAAAATGCCTAATTAGAGTTAACATTTAATAACCACTCAAAGAAAATGTATTATTAATACCGAGACATCCGTACCAAAAAGCAGGAAGTACTTGTGTAGGGTCCACAGCAGTGTCTTATTGTTTGCTTCATACCTAATATTTCCTTCCCCACTTAAACCATGTTGACGTGCTGTATATCAGGTCTGGCCCTTGTTAAGTGCCAGGAGTGCATGAAGAGAGGAACTTCCACCGGGTGTCCCACCGCATCAAAGACCACGCCAATTTACTCCCGCGCTCCGCACCCGGGCATAAATCTCTCTTTATCTCGCCCCCTTGAACCGCTGAATTTTCTAAATATCTGCTTTATCTTGTGCTACAGCCACTAAAAGGAGAACAAAGCTTTGTGCAGAGCATAAATAAGGACCACGGAGAAGCTATGGCGAGATTTACTTGCTCGGGAAAGATTTGGCCTGCGTCTGCTAGTGCGGCAGTACGAGCTACACCAGGCATAAGAGTGCCCTTAGGCCCATCAATATACCAGGGGTTTTGGTCTGGGTCAGCGCGAGACATGCCGCAAACGTTGGTATGAGCATTTCTGGCTGACTTATGGGGGTCATATATGTCTGGGGTACAAAGGTGCACAAGCAATATGTCTATCTGGGAGTGCAGGCCTCTCCAAAGGATGTTCCTGCAATCATAAGTCAGAACGTGGTGTCAGGTCACCATAGCATTGTCCTTCATACATGCCTCTGTCTCCGCGAAAGTAGTCTAGCCAAAAAAAAAAAAAAAAAAAACAACAAAAAAAGGGTCACTACTGATGACCAAATGAAACTCTGCAGCTGCTCCTTTGCCTACAAGCGTGACGCATTTCCGAATCTTTCATTAGGGGTCCGTGTACACTGCAAACGTCTTTAACAGGACCCACCAGGACCATGTGAAGAATTTACGAGTGCAATCTGAGCATGTTTTACGTGCATTCTGGAGCCTGGATCACAGGCGACTCCATGGGTGACTTTGCAGGCGCATTCTGGTATTTCTACCTGGCTGTTAAAACAGACCCAGCAGAGGCATGAGAAAACAAATCATCCGTCTATTCTAAGGAAGACGTTTATTTGCCTCTGACTCCGTGCCTGAACTAACAGTTTTGCCCAGAGCTCAGTGAGCGTTCCTCTTTGTCCCAGCTGCCCCTGTAGCCCTCCCCTTCAGCACCCCCATTGCTTTCCCTCACCCTCTTCCCAGAGACCCTGGGTCACCACTTCCGACCCCCCCCCCCCACCCCACCCCACCCCCACCTCTCCCGTTCTTGAGAGTTTCTGAGGCTCTGAAGGTGTGTGTGTGATCCATTCCATTATTGAGTTACACTCAACAAGCCTCTTCACATAGGCCAGAGCAGATTTACTCCTCAAGTATTCCAGTCTGCTTAAAGTCTTATCAAGGTTCTAATAAAAGTGGCCTGAGCAGTTTTGGCTTTTCAGGCTGTCAGCAAGGCAGAGGAATGTGCTGACATAACATTACTCCCTAACCCAGTGAAAGCCACCCAAATGCCTCTTACGCTATGCTAAATAAAATGTTAATCATGGCATTTGACAACAAGGAACTGATTCCTAAGGAAGTAACTATGGAGTGAATAATACTGCTCAGTCAAACGTGACTCAGTACTGTTCTTAATACAACTGGTGTTCGTTTTATCTTGAGACCTTTCCTTAAATGGAACTGTTTAGGCACCAGTTCTTATTTTCTGAATTTTAGATTCAAGCTTGACAGTCCTGTAGATTGTTTTGTATTTGTTAGTACATTCATTCTTAAAATGGCGATCGTATGTAAGCACACATTTTTGGTCTTATTATTTTTGGAGTTCTGCTTTTTCTTTTACATTTAGTGCATTTTGGTTTAAAACAGATGCAGATTAATTACATTTAAAAAATGTTTAAAACAGTATCAGATACATGTTTAACAGAATTATTCAGCTTTTTTCAGTAATACATTTAAACTGTTTAGAGCAATAATGTTACTATGTACATTCTGATTTTCTGATTTTCTGTCAGAATGTATATAGTACATTAAATACGCATATAAATGATGCAGTCATGCTATTACAAATGTTACCATGACCAAGGGTATTATAAACAGAACTCTGAGTTGCCTGAAAAGTTATCTGCTGCCCTCCCTTGGTAGTCCTTCATGTGACAAGAGCTTCAGGAGCACAGCCCCCTGCATTTCAGTGCTGCTTTAGGGCACTTCCCCCATGCAGGGCTTTGACCCTGGCCCAGGTGGGTGCTGAAGGCCCAGGAGGGCGAGACAGGGGTCAGCTAAGCTACCCCCCCCACCCCAGGGTCCTGTGACCCTGGAACAAAGAGACTGGAGATGAATGGAGTGCTAACGAGTTGCAGCAAAGGAGCTCATCTCCTAGAAGCACCGAAGCTTTTGTGCTCCGTCGAGGAGGAGGACACGGCACCGCCTTGACAGACAGTTTCTGTTTAACCAGCTGAATATGAGAATGCCAGTGCTTCATTTTAGCCATCATTTAAGCAGAGTATTATTTGGTCACATCCACACAGGAATGGTGGTCGCCTCTCTTATCTCTTAATTACCGTGTCATAAATGGTGATTTTGATGTTTTATGTTGCGGTCTTACCTAAATCAAGTTGATCCTTAAGCAGTTTCGCTTGCAATGTTCAGTTTCAGACACACTCCACACGACGGGAGCAAGATATGGTGCCCATTTATGACAGAAAATCAGAAGTCTAATTAGTGAGATTAGGCTCATTAGCACAAATGACTTGGCCAGGTTTCCCGCTCTCCCTGTGAACTCTATTAATTTCTTGGCTGAGAATGTCACCATTCCTCATTTTATGTTCAGACGTCTGATCATTGAGTAAAGCTAGCCTGCCCCACAGTCCCAGGCCTAATTCCTGTGAGTTGACTTCAGGTTGCTTCTCAAAAATAGCCTTTGCTCTTGCATGTAGGAATTTTGGAATGAATATTCAGGGCGCTCTGGCCACCTGGGGTTGGTCACTGTGAGGTTGGAATACCTCTGGAGGAGTTACCCAGCAGGGAGGAGGCAGCTGTGGATTGTCTGAGCTAAGGTAAAGGAAAGGTCATCTCTGTGTGTCTCCAGACCTCAGAGATAAGCGACGTGTTGACCGCCGCCGGCACGCCCCGTGACAGAGCCACACAGCTGAAGCTCTTTAAGGGCTCTAGATGATTCATTCCGTTGGCAACCGCCATGTCCCGAACTCGTTCCCTCGAACTGCGGGTAGTGTTGATGGGACAACTATGGAAAACCTGTATGAAAACTCCTGAATGATTTTACTGATTTTCAATGATTTTACTGTAGCACAGTGTCATCAAAATAGTATCAGGGACGCAGCTGCATGCGTTAGTTTTTAGTCTTATTTGGACCTTCTTTGATATTATGGTAAAATGCTAAGAAACTGTGCCTTTAAAACTAATTTATTTGAAAGAGTAAAGTTCAGTCATCTGTATCCTTAGGGAAAGGTAGGGGCAAAAGTAATCACAGAAGTTATTTGTATTCCACATCATTCTGGATTCAGAACGTAACATTCTGTCATTCCATTTCATTACTATTTCCTTATATGCTGGAGGTGTCTATTAGTGCCACAGGAGACCCATGTCCATCCAGACACCACATTTGATGGAATAACATGATGGCTGAGCTCACAGCCACAAAGAAATATGAGTCCAAAAGGACGTTAACTGACATGGTATCCTTACAGGCATGGCAACTACCAGCCAGTCTTTCTTTTTAAGTTAGATGATGGCTTAAAGAGAATTATCTCTGTGACAAAAAGTCTCTTGTCTCTCTCTTGAATGTAGTTCTCTTCTAGATATAGCACACATGCATAAATATTTAAATGATTACTTCTGCTGGTTTTCAATTATTTTATCTTCTACAATGCCACATCTTGTGGAACTCTTTTGAAGCTATTTATTTTGTTGTTATGTGGAATGAGTCTGCTGAAAAGGTTTATCAATACATGGATCATTTTCATCTTTTTTAAAGAGGTGTCCTTCAAGGATTAAGATGCCTCATGATTGCAGATGGTCTATTATCTCAAGCTGATATACACTCAGCAGTAAGCATTCTCAGCTGATTGTAGAAAGGTAAAGCTGTAAACTTCTTGGAGCATGAAAAAATGTTTCATGTTCTCACAAAATTACATGACTCTATTTAAATAGGTCAACGAGACCCGGCATTTAAATGAAAATTCAACCCTGATACTTGAGGCTGAAACATTGATTATTTCAATCCCACCACAGTCTTTCTGATCTAACATGGTTTTTCTCAGCTCACTGACCCTGCTATTACAAAGGGCATTTTGCTGATGACTCTACAGAGCACACAATAGGGACTTTCAGCCTAAGCGGTTAATGATCGCATGATGCATGTCGAGGGGGGCGGCGGGCCCCGGCCCCCCCCCCCCACCCCCCACACACCGCGCCACAGCCAGAACAGGAGCGGGAATCGTGGCCACTC
>JAOYMR010000009.1:10186067-10202680 GCA_025802075.1 Tenebrosternarchus preto | reverse complement strand
TATATATTACACACACGTACATAGACCAGTATTTAGGCCAGATGCTTTGTGAGTTGAAAAACTCACGCAGCTGTAAACATTTAATGGTGGTGCTGTCCATCCCAGATGTCTCCATTAAACAATCGTGATTACAGATACCACAGTTTACATAGCTGAAGAAACAGGAGCACGTGGCCCATGCAGACGTGTCTCCCTCACTGGCTGCCAGACAGCTCCACTTTGAAGATTTTACAGCGCTCTAATTAATTGTTCTTTTTTTATGCCCTAATTGTTCACATTCCAACACCTGCTAGCTTATAGTGTCACCAAGCTTTTAATCAGTGCCACTGAGGTAACAAATGGCAAAGCTCTTCAAGGGAACAAGGAATCCAGTGTTAACAGTGTGTATATGTGTCTAATACTGAAAGTAATTTATTCCAAATGCTCTTAAAACACCATGTATGTGCAGCAGAGAGGGGTTTTTTTCACTCCACAAACAGGCTCTGAAAGTTGGCTGCAAGACCAGTTTGTAAAGCCATGTGTTAGAGTGTTCGTTGACACTTCATTGACTTGAAAACCCTGTGCCAACACCTGGTCTCATGCTGTGGGAACACCTGCATGCCAAAGGAACAGCACCGCTGACTGGGAGAACATCTGGAAACTCGGGCGCAGATGAGCCATCCAACCATATAACCCTTTATCAGCCCCGGAATCTTGTGCTCATCAGGGCCAGAGTGCCCATCCCCATCCAGATGATTTCCAACCGGAGACAGATCTTGTCCCACGCTCCCGGCTGGTGGGATCGTGCTGGGCGAAAACCTGGCGGACCGCTTCCATTTCAGAGCGTCGCTCCGGCTTCGTGCTGTAAAAAAAACGCGGAAATGACCCAGCTGGAGAAGATGGGGTCATGCTTGCGGTGGGCCGCACCCAGCTTTGGCTGTAGTGGTGAGCGACTATGAACAAAGGGGAAAACCGGCAGGATACTTCGGACAAACGCTGTCAAAAGGACAAGTGCTTTGGTACACATGACGCATACTGGGAACAAAATGAGGGAGAAAACGTAATCCTGCCGAACCGATTTCTTCTCAACATCATTTTCGAGTGTCACAGCATCAAGCACACTAGAATGAGGCACATGTCATCAAACAAATGCCGTCCTTTGAACAAATCAGTCGCAGATGTGGGGAGCTGCACTCCAAATAATCGGAATTGTGTAATATTGCACAATAATTCATGTCTGCCTCTTGCCCCATCAGGCTCAGGAGCTCTGCTAAGAGAACATGTATGCTAGCTGACAGCACTGAGCCGTACTTTAAAGAAGTTAAACCTGCTTAAGACTCATGACCCAAAGAGTCAGACTCTTCCAGAACGGTGCTCAAGCCTGTCGGAACTCTTCCAAGTGCTGAACGATGGAAGCCTGTTTTCCATCAGACTTGTGCTACGAGGCCTTTCCCTTGCGAACACCTCCAGACTACGCGAGCCATTCTGGTGTTACGGAGTCTTCTCTTTTCTGGCCAGGCGTTTGGCATCGTCCCTCTGATGGGCCATCGGACACCTCCAAGCCTCCTGTTAAAAAAAAATGCGTGCCGGGGGAGGGGGGATCTGCACGAGGTTCGAAGAAGACGTGCGAAATATTGTGGCGTGGATGGTCTCAAAATGAACACGCAGGTCTGCAGAGTCATGTTGCACAGTCTAGACGATTTGTCCTGCTTTCCTAGCACGGGTCGTTGTTCATGCCACGGATCCCCCTGACTTTTTCTTTTTTTTTTTTTTTTTAGGGGGGGATGCACTCAGTGCCATTCGAACCCGTTAGCCTTCGGCTTGACTCCTTGTACCGGGACGGCCGGCGTCCTGCCGAGCCCAGTGAAAGCTAGATAGCATCTAAAGCGGAAGTAAAGCAGATCAACAGCATGCACTTATACCACGAGGTTTGTTTTGTCATTTGTGTCATTCTGCTGCAACAGGATGAAAAGAGAGCTGAGTGTCATGAATATAGGTCATTTTAGGCCGGCTGCAGTGTCACACTGAGACGTCCGTTCAGCTATCAGCCCAGCAGTCCTCAATTCACCCAGGGGAAAAGGACACCTCTTTCCTGTTCATAGTGCTGAACAGGGTCTCGCCACATGAGAGTCTTGATACTGCTTTTTTTTTCCTTAAATCAGGTAATTCATGCCAGTCTGAATAGGACAGAAAACCAGAAAAACCAAGAACGTGTATACTTCTTGGATGAGTTACAGATTTCCACCTTTTGTATTCAGAGGTGATATTCAAGGCATTTGTGCTCCTGTGAGTGTCTGAATGCTGGAGATGTAGACAAAAGTATCTTGGGTTACAGGGTGAGTTACGGTAGCAATGATTTGGACAATTAAATAACTTGTTCTCTTTTCTGTATTGTGTCTGTTCTTGTCCTCTGTAAATTCATACAAAAAGGCTTTGCTACTCAAAAGAATATTTCTAAGATCCACTTAAATAATTTCAGGTCGGAATGTATAACACAAAAATGGAACATTGTTGTAAAGAGCAGGTATTAAAAAAAATGTGTGCGTGTGTGTGTGCGTGTGTGTGTATGCCAAGGTCAAACCCATAGCTGAACTGATTGGAACATTTGGATCCAGTTACACCTTTTTCAAGAGGTCATTATCCTCACAGCTCATATGCTTTTCTACATCAGTGACCTTGATTTTTTTTTTTAAATCATTCATTAAAATAAGATAGAACATTGTAAAATATTGCATGTTAATAAAATAGGGGTGGTCGTTATTGTATTATTATGACTTGGATGATGTTCAGGTCACATTTTAGGAGCCATTCATACAGATAATCCAGAAATCCAGACAATTGAACAGGATTCAGGTTTTTTTTTTCTTCTCAGAACTGCGATAGACATCATTGATGTAATGCCTCTGATTTTCTGTAGCAAGCAAGGCGAGACCATAGCATTACTTTCTTTCAAGTATGCTTGTTCTAAAGCCAAACATAATTATGTGCTGTGTTCTGTGCCGGACACACACACACACACACACACACACACACACACATGCAGTGACATAAAAGCTGTGCAATCAGTATGCTCCCTCTAGAGAATAATTTAATCTGAAATTGAACATTAATATCCTTCCTTAATTTTTATATCTTATCTTGAAAGGAGATACCTACATATCTTGATTAGGCTTTGGCTCTAGTCCTATTTTCTGGGCATGGTCATGGTTTGTAGACTTTTCAACAAACTATGATTATTATTCTGTAGCCAGTATCATAAGGTTGGGGTCTTAAATCACTAATATTTATGTTAGGCATGAATTGTGCTACAGTTGTGCTATATGTGTTGCGTTGTGATGATAATACAGTGATGATAATCTTGACAAACGGGAGGGGGAAAAAAAAAGTATTCGCACCACCGTAGAATCATGTCGGTTTGGTTCATGTGTGCATCAAGATGAACTTATTCTGAACTCGAATAATCATTGCATTCTCACTTTGCAGGTAGAGATCCCAGCGCAAAATCCTAATCCGACCCATGCAAGAGAAGAGAAGAGGAGCGCTACCTGGAGAACCAAAAGGGCAACCAAAGGTGTGGCTTTTACACAGTAATTTAATCCTCAAAATATTCAGACTTTAAAATTACATTGGAAGCACAAATCTTGTGTCTTGAACTGTTTTAGATGTCTGACATGGGCCAGAAATGTTTTTGTTTATTTCTTTTTGCCGTTTCAGTCTTTGCTGCATATCCAGTGTCTGTAGTTTACTCAAATACTTACTTTTAACTCTGTATATTGTCCAGTATATAGGCGATATAATGCACAGATTACAGCAGACATGTTGCAGCTACTATTTTAACTTTCCACACCGCTTCCATTTTCAAAACACGAGTCTTATGTTGCAGCAAACAATATCAAGTGTTGTAAACAGATTACATGGTAATTCCTCAGGCTTTACTGTTACAATGTACAGTAACATACATGTCATAGCTGAAACTAGCCAGGTTGCCTTCTTTTAAAAAAAAAAAAAGGGCGGGGGGTGGTAAGTCTATGAAAGTTTACTGGCTCTGAGATCAATGTTGATTCTCGGCACATTGTAATACCTCAGTCAGTGATCCATATGTTCCCTGCAACTATGTGCTTTTGATGTGTGTCCTTTGAATACATGCAAATCCACAGTGGAGCTCATCCACTGTGATAATTGCTCACATCCCCTCCAGAAATGGTCTTGCAACAAGTGCTGAAGTGTGCCAGGATGACGAGAAATTTCCCACATTTTATTGCGTGACAAGGAGCCCATGAGGAAAGTGTGCGGACCGTGTTTAAAGAGGCGGAAAAAAAAAAATCTACCTTGCTAGACATTTGCCCATAAATCAGTTAAAATTCGGACTCTCTAAACAATAATTGCTCCCAGGCCCAAAGCGCACCATACAGACAAAGCTTTCCCTAATCTCAGCTCCAGATCACAAAGCCGTCTGTATTTCAGACGTTTGCACTCATAACATGTACCAGATTTCAGAGAGGTTTGCTCATTAGGCCAAATTCAGGCGGGTGCATCCAGTAAGGTGCATCCCCACAGAAAAATAAAAACCACTGACCACATGTTTTGAGGGAAGTGTGAATAATTTACATTTAAATGGCCTTTGTAGCTCTAGTGACATAGCATATATAAACCTGGAGGAGTGCACTTTAAAGGTTTTTTTTTTAATGAATTAGTTAATGTTTTTAATTTTTCGCAGCATGCAAGCATACAAACTTTCCTAGTCAGGCAAGCATTGTGGTGATGCCCACCTTCCTGGACAACATACATACCCACTCACACACACACACTTTCATCTACATTTGCCATCTGGGCCTAATTCAGAAGAAGGGATTTTGGCAGGATAATGTATCTCTCTAATTAACCTCTTGAGTTCCCTTGCCGGCTAATGCTCCAGGCACATGTGTATGTGGTGTACGGGAATCCGCACTTACAAGCTGTAAGTGCATTGTTCAGCGTTACCTGGGCCAACGTTTCTGACCCACATCATTAAAATGCAAGCCCAGGTCCTTCTTAGAAGTGTGTGTGTGTGCACATGGCACATATGTGTGCTTCAAGGGAGCTTCATTCATTGCCTTACTGAATAGTACAAAGTTTTATAAAATAAACTTGGTGTAACTTTTTCTGTTTCAGAATCAAATGGAAAACGAAAAAAAGGTAACTAATTCCACCCACCCCCCCCCCACACACTAGGCAACTGGGCAACTGGGCAACTACTCCCCTCTGGTAACTAGGGAGTAGGACAGTGTTAACTAGATCTCTGAATATAATAAGCTTTATTACTTCTATATTCACTCTGTTCTCTAACTGTCATATACATTATTATTATTATTATTATTATTATTATTATTATTATTATTGTCTATGCAATTGTGTCCTAATTAGGTATAGTTAACAATTTTGTAAAGTCAGTTTGACTGTCTGACCTTATATATTGCATCTTTGCAAATGCATGTTTCAACTATAAAGTCAATTAAATATCAACTTAACTTGATCATGTTCTACTCTTTATATCTAAGAATACTTTGCGTAATATTCTGGAGATAAATTAAAAATTATATTTGAAATTTTTTTAATGCAGGCAAAAATGTATTTGAGGCCAACTTTTTTTTTTTTTTTTAAACCATTTTTCTTGAAGATAATTTACATATTACTCCTTAACCTTTGCATAAATATTTTCTGACTCGGTTCATGTCCTCAGATGGTTACACAAGTGCATGCTGGCTGGTTAGCCAATTAACTGCTAAGTTGATTCAATTCATTATTTATGACATAGTTGAGGAAAAACCAATTACGTGACACTTGTGTCCACAAATAGCTATTGTGCTGTTATATAAGTACGTCTTTTCTCCATGTCTTTTCTCACAGGTAGAAAAAGGTCACCAGGTGCACCTGGTCCTCCTGGGCCTCCTGGCCCCCCGGGACCACAGGGGCCACCAGGTATTCCAGGAATTCCTGGAATCCCTGGCAGCAATAGTTTAGGCCCTGCAGGGCCACCTGGACCCCCAGGACCAAGGGGCCCTCCAGGGCCACAAGGGCCAGCAGGTAAAAAAATAATAATAATAATATTTTAGCCATACAGGATAGAATACCCTAAAAATGTTTAAATAAATATTTTGATGCCAGTTAAAGTTAATGCTTTTTTCACCTTCAGGAGCGATTGAAAAAGCCAAGACAAGGGAGTTTCAGGTAGGTGTTTAAACAAGAGATGAGACAATACCATAAACATGCACATAAGAACTTGATTGGTACATGTAAGACAGGCAGCCAATACATAACTGCCTGCTTCATTTTATAAAGAAAGTTATGGAAAGAAAAATCTCCTAAAAGTCCCTCAGCTGTTGAAAACATGGCCTTTTAAACCCTATTCAGAATTCTCACGTAATTCTATCTTGTGGTTTACAGCCTGCTGTGGTCCACTTGCAAGGCCAAGAGACAACAATACTAGTGAAAGAAGGTAAGAGGACTTTTTTTTTCTTGCAAAAAAAATTCTTAAAATGTACTGAGCTCTTCCCAACTGCAATACAGATGATACTGATTAATTGCTCACATACATAAATGAACACTCAAAAGTAATAGCTGTTACACTAAATATGGATACATTCAGTGTTCTGTGACTGGTATTGAGCAACTACTTTTTCCCTCACACTGAGATCTTCCAGAGGGCGTGCTAAAAAACTGGAAAATGGTCTCAGTGCACCACAAAGTTTTCAAGATGCACTCTCGCTCTGGAGAGCTTGAGGTGCTCATGGATGGCATCTACTTCATCTATAGTCAGGTAGAAGTGAGTACACTCCTACGCCTCATCTTGCCAGCATGCATGTCTCCATCATGAATTTTACCGTAACTGCCCTTCTGTTTTAAATGGATCAGTTCCATGGGAAATGAAAGGCATGAAATTTATAAGGCCTGTTATGTTTATATAATCAAACATTAAATGCAACCAAAGTCTGTTGAATACATAGGGTCTTATTTAATCTTGACGAATGGTGGTCATTTAGGGGTGTCCCAATTTGAGGGGAAAAAAAAATCCAGAAGAAGGAGAGACTTTTGATTAAAATGTTGACAGTGTCATAGTAGGCCCACAAGAGTGAATAACAAAACTTTGTTGGCATGAATCATTTGGATATCATGAGACATTGTCTCTCCGCTCGAAAATTGAATAAAAAAGAAAAACAACGGGCCAAAAGAAAACCAAAAGAAACAAAACAAAAAAAAACCCAAACAAAAACGCCGTTACAGTGTCCTGTCCTTCTGTGCCTCTGTCTTGTTGGTGTTGACCAGATCTACTATCTCAACTTCACGGACATAGCCAGCTACGAGGTGCTGGTGGACGGCCTGCCGTTCCTACGCTGCACGTGTAGCATGGAGACGGGTCAACGCAAGTTCAACACGTGCTACACCGGCGGCGTCAGCGCCCTCCACGCCCGCCAGCGCATCTCTGTTCGCGTCGTGTACGAGGACTCGCTCATCAGCATGAGTGACCACGCCACTTTCCTGGGCAGCGTGAGGCTGGGGGATGTGCCTTCTGCCGGTCACTCTTAAACACAGGACTCTTAAGCTCGGCCTGTAAGCGTGGCTTGTTTTACGTTCACACTCATTTGCACTAAGAAGAAAAAAACGAATCGTACTATACCTAGTAGTACTGCTTCTGACAGCAGTTTCTAAGTAACAGCTGGATTAAATTTAAGACATTCATTCCGTGATGTACATAAAAATGTTTTCTCAGTGTATATATGTACATAAAATAGAAAATACTTTTTTTATAAATTGATTTAGATACAATAAATACTTATGAATGTGTAATCTACTTTCTGTGGATGGTAGTTTTCATCATCTGGTTTGAAACTCAAGAATGTATCACAAAGATGAATGTAAAGAAGCTATAGAGTTTGTAAAGATCTGAGCAAACATGTTATTAGTCAGTTTGGCCAAGCTACTCACAGGAATTTCCTGATTAGTCATGAAATGAAACATTGAAACATGGATACAGTTCCTCGTGGGTTTTCCCCCCTCTCATATTTGTTTTATTTTGAATGGTAAATTATTTGAATTTACGGCTAGTGACTGACACAAAGACTAAACAAGGTCAAACAAATCCTGTTTGCTTAAACAAACCCTTGGCTGCTCCATATATGTGACCGCTGTTATACAACTCACATGGTTTATTGTATAAATGAACATTATTTGATGGAGAATATTGTAAACGTAGTTCCAGTGGTATCCTACCACATGGCTCACAACCTACCCAAGATCTGAACTGCTAGCATTTTGAATTCAAAAAGAAGATATCAAGAGAGATGTAGTTTGTTTATTTGTTTGTTTAAGCACTGAACAAGTTCCTCATTTGCAGTCTTTTTTAAAACTTCCTGTGAGAGTCTGCTCCACCCTTTCAGATTAGTCAGCAAGAAATTTTGTGAGCAGTACTCTACCTTTACAGTAACTGTAACAATGTTTCACATGAGGAACTTTGGAAGCTATTTTAATCTTCTTTTTTCTGTAATCTTGTTGTCATTAACTTTAAGTTTCCTGCTAATTCAAGATGTCAGTATCACGAAAAGCAAACTGAGGATATTAAAAAACGATCTAATACTTCAGTTTGTACAGCTGCAGCCATCAAACACTCTTGACGACGACATACTGATGTCTAGCATGTGGGAGGTATGTTCGTTCAGTTCTCAGTTTGACTTATTGTGGGTTCGTTTGAATCACCGAAACTGTTTTGAAACTGCGACGTGTTTGGTTGTGTCGTACTCTCTACATCATTGTGTTTACTTGACGTGCTGGAAACCAAAATGACCAATGGTTATTCGCTGGGGTCTTTCAGCGAATCAAACGGGAGCTGACTGGCTGTACAAGTAAGCACCAGCACCACAGCCATATGGTTGCAGTTTCCACGATTTACGTATATCACATACAGGGCCACATTTGACATTCATTAGAGAAACAACTGATAGCAGCCTGTCCCTCACAGCAGGCCATTCATTCCTGCACCTCACAGCGAAAGGTGATGAGAAGCCTCGGTTAAGAGGTAGGATTTCGACCAGATGCACAAATAGGCATAAAAACCAATCACAAATTGTGTATTTAATAACTAGCTAGTGCCATTTATGCATTTTTGCATCAATTAAATGATAACATCTCTAGTGAACTTGTTTTCTTTTGCCTTTTGTGACGAAGGAAATGTGACTGTCATTCCTTGGACTGTAACTGTGTGGCATGGGCCAGCTTTAGCCACATTCAACAACCACATTACCGTACAGCAAGACGGCTACTTTATGGTGTACGGACAGGTACTGTATGAACTGCGAGTTAAGATTGCGCTCAACACAGCCTGCCACTTGCTGTTCCTCTGAGAGTTTATGCATTCAAACCATCCTCACGACCACAGTATAGCCTACATTTAGAGCAGCGTAGGGCCTTCGAGCCTTAATGACTGCTAAATCACCAGACGTATCTAACGATAGCTCTATCTCAAGGGCGTGATTAGGGCAGTAATTAGCAGAATCCGCTCGTAATCTTATCTGGCAACAAAGAAAACTGCGATGGAATACGTTGGAATCGGCCAGATCAGTTCGTGTAACGTGTATGCCAGCAATTCCCAGAGAAACTCGAGCTTTGCTGTTAAGACTGAAAATGTACAGGTGAAACGTGCCGGGCTAAGAAGAGAATTTGCTTTAAGATGGAAATGATCCGAATTAGTGGGATTTGTTTGCGTGCGCCACTTTTTATTCCAAATAGAGAAGTTGTTTTACTCGGTTATCAATAAAGTCATGTTATCGGTTTAATTGAAATCTTGATTATCGAGCTCCTAAATGCAACTACGGCACTGGGATGAATGGTCGAGTGCTTTTTCTGAAAGCATGGTCGGCTGGCTTGGGGGGGGGGGGGAACGTAGTCGGGTGGGTCGTGGGTCAGCTTCTGGGAGGTGCGAACCACACTGAGATGTGGCTGCAGTGAAAAGTGGACGAAGACAAATGTGCACAGGGAAACCAGCATTGTTGAATTGACGACCACGGTCCAGATGGACACAAACAAACAATGTGGGTGTTCCCAAATTGGAGTTTTTACTGTGTGTTATGTCAGCTAAGAGAGAAAGTGTGTGTGTGTGTGTGTGTGTGTGTGTGTGTGTGTGTGTGTGTGAGAGAGAGAGAAATGAGAATAACAAAAGACCAAAAACATGAAGAGAAAAAAAACTCCAACCCACTAATAAAAAAATATTTCTTTGTGTGCCTTAGTATCCGCGTACTTTTGTACGGCTGAATGAATAATTTAATATCTGAATCAGATTTCATCCTACGAATAAGCCAAATGTGGAATGCCAAATTTCTAGGTCTTGTTTCTAAACCGAAAAGCAGTTATGGGGCACGTGATCACACGCAAAACACCGGGTGGAGGAGGGAGGGAGCAAAGAGTAACAAGCCTGCTGCACTGTCTACAAGAAATGCCAGCAGATAACTCGGCAAACACCTGCTATACCGCAGGTAAGTGAAACTCAGTACATAGTATTGTTTTGCTATTTGAGAAGAACCAAACAATTGCATGTCAAAAGGAGGTTTCTGCACCATCAATATTTATTGGAGGCAAAGAGCATGAATATTAACAGCTAAATATTGTAATGTTGGTGGATGATAAACTATGCCTCGTTTGGACTTCTAATTCTAGTGATAAAAGAAACGGCATTCATATTTCACTATTTACACAAGCCATGTCATAACCCTAGTATTTACGTTTTACGCCTTGTCTCCAATAAACATATGCTCTTAACAAAACGTAGAAATTAATGACAAAAAGCTGTCCCTCCCTCCCACCTGCACCCTTCATTCATTCATTCATTCATTCATTTATTTATTTATTTATTTATTTGGCATTTTAGTTTTGTTTGGCCCTTTTTAAAAACCTGTAATACCTGGTTGAACCAGTAGAGGGCTGTAAGGGCATTGTAGGTTTGAAAGGTGATCTCGATCATTAAAAAAAAAAAACTTGCATCTTGTAACTATGTTGCATTTGCAGATGTAAAATTAATAAAATTAGACCAGTAAAATATTTAAATGATGGGGAAACTTTGCCAAATATGAGTTGATTTGCTTTTTACATTGCAGTGATTGACATGAAATGATACCAGTGATGATCCTCAGAGAGCTCTGGTGTGGAGTAAAAATAAGATACCACCAGAGACGAGCAAACTATATTCAAAGTGTTTCCTGATACAAATGACAAATTGGCCCTGAATACATTTACATGACAAAATACTGATGTCAAAATGTATTTGATTAGGCTAATTAAGGTAATTTGTAACTCGGTTACATCGAAATAAACTGGGAAAAAAATGGAAACATTCTTTTCGCTATAGACTAAACAGCCATCATGGACATACTGACTATTATTATCAAAATGAGTGAAATCCTGGGGGGCCAGGATATTTTGTAGAAACCCATGTCATCACTCTACTACAATGTTGTGTAATTCTATTCATTCGCACAAAGCAGGGGGGTTATTCAAACATAGTTCAGTTACTAAATCAAGCATTTGTTGTGGACACAGGCTACTGGAACTGGCTTTCTTATAATGATGGAGATGACTAGGTAACATAAACTGATTGCATCTGCCACTGATTAAACCACTAAGGGGTGGTAGAGAAGAATCAAGAATCGTTAGACCGAAAGGCTGTATGATAATAATCTATGTTTTTAAACAAGGTAATTTATAACTGTAATATTTTAAATATAAAAGCACTAATCCCAAGTGTCACACTATAAAATACAAAACTTTTTTTCACTACAGTCCAAAATAAATATTTATACCAATATGTTGATGCCGGACACAAAATGCTTAATGATTTTTTTAAAGCTACTGTGGTAGAACAAACTGAAACATTTAAGTTACTTTTAGGTGAATATACACCAAATCCTGCTATTATAGGCATCTGAAATAACAGGTTGAAAGACTGAGGCAACTTGGCAAGCAAGGATGTCTCGAAAAATGCCTCAAGGACACTTTGATATGTACTAGTAGACTGCTGTTTGTTTGTTTGTTTTTTGTGTTATGAGAATTGCTTGGTGGATATTTGATTCTTGTTTTGTCCTCATCCAAAAGGAATAGCCAGGCTGGATTGTGAAGATGAACTGGAGCTTGTTGTTCCAGATCGTTCCGATGTGGAGATTGCCATGCACACCGAGTCCACCTTCTTCGGAGTCATACAGCTGTTATGATTGGTGTCAGCCCTGCACACAACACACAGTGCAACAAGCCAACCTGAGCAAAAAACAAACAAAAAAAGTTTTTATGCCTTAAAGAATGCACTGCAACATTCATTTGACGTCATATACAGTGTAGTGGCTGGAGAGCTACAGCTGTGACCTCAGGAAATACATCTCACTGGAGATTATGCCAGTGAGTGATATCTAAGTACTACAGAGCTACTTGGGGGTTTATATTTGTATATAAAATTCCATATATTCTCTCTAATTCGATAATTTGATTCTTGCAGTTTAAGCATCTTAACAAGTCAGGATATTTTATATGAGGCTTTTTGATGGTTTGTGGTGCTGCCAGTTTGATGCTTGCTGTGTTCTCTCATTCACCACAGGGTATTCCTGTCTGTCTATCTAATCCTGTCTGTTTCACCAGCCCCTGCATTTTCCTTTGTTTATCTTATTCTAGTTTTGCAAGGTTTCTGTATTGTCAGGGTCATTTCAGGGAAATAGCAGAATGATAAAGCTATCTGAATACAGCATGTTTTTCAGCCGTTGTGTAATTTGTGTTTTTGTACAACCTCTGGTTCGGGGGATGGTGGCAACTAACTATAAATGGATGCATTATAGGCAATAGTACATAACATGCTTTGTAAGAACACTGCACAAATGGCTGTGGCTCTTACCAGCTTACTTACTATGTGCATACTGTGTGTGCTGATGCAGTGCTGTACAATGAGAGACGAGCACCAGAAGGTAGGAGCTTCTTAAGATAAGACTTTGTCATTGCAGTTGTACAACAAACATGAATGTCATTGCAGTTGTAAAAAAAAAAAAAAAAAAAAAAAGACTAGCAGCAATAAAAATTTTATAGAGAGAATAATAAAAAAAACAATATTAGATTTGTTTCTAAACTTTTTTTAAATCTATTTTTTTCATTCTTTCTGAAATCTTGATATATCTGTCTTGTAGTGCAATATTTTGGAACAGTCCTGGAGAAACAGAAATCTTTCAAGAGTGCCTATAGATTTAGGCTTCAACCTGAAAGCTCTCGATCTATCGAAAAATACAATTGAACAATTAAATGTGCTAGATCTCAGAGCCCTTGAGGAGCTGGACCTAAGTTACAACCATCTGAATTTCATATGGAAAGAAGCTTTCAAGAACCTAGTCCATCTCCGCTACATGAACCTGGCAATGAATTTACTGGACAACAATGTAATCAACAACAGTATAGCTTTCCAACACCTTTATGGACTAAAGTGTTTGGACATTTCACTGAACAATCTCGATGATAATTCTGTGCGTTTATATATTCACAATGCTAAATCCCTTGAACATGTCACTCTTAGTGGAAACAGTTTGACTAGACTTTCACCAAATCTATTTGCAAACAACAAGAAGCTCATAAGTATTGATATTGAGAACAACAATATCGTTGAAGTCGATAAAGGAACATTTGAGCACTTGAGGAACCTGTCAATACTGAACCTGGCCAGGAATAATTTGGCACACATTTGTGATTTTCAACTTCATCAGGTAACCTTTCTCAATTTAAGTCATAATTCAATAGAATTATTTTTTACCAATCAGAATGAGCAAATATATCTGCTTGAAACTTTGGATTTAAGCTACAACAACCTTCTACATTTTCCAATTGTTCCCAGTAATAATAGCCTGAAGTACCTTCATCTGCAACACAACAAAATAGGTGCTTTAGGACTGGAAATGTCTATTTCAGAAGCTAAAACATTATATACCAATATAACTCAAAATACAGATAACGATAATGGGATGAGCCTTTCGACATTACATTACATTGATTTGAGTGCTAACCATTTCACAGATTTCACCATGAATTCTTTAAGCAGCCTGATCTCTTTAGAGATGTTGAATTTGAGTGATAATTGTCTCCAGAATA
This sequence comes from Tenebrosternarchus preto, assembly GCA_025802075.1. Taxonomy (NCBI): domain Eukaryota; kingdom Metazoa; phylum Chordata; class Actinopteri; order Gymnotiformes; family Apteronotidae; genus Tenebrosternarchus; species Tenebrosternarchus preto. The sequence continues at coordinate 10,188,568 of JAOYMR010000009.1, read as the reverse complement.
TCAGCTGTGGCATGCTGGAAAAAGACGGTCAGAGCAGAGTTAGCCGCCACTACCTGCCTTCCTTACATCATATAAATCTGCAGAACAATAAAATTGAATACTTGCCCAGAATCTTTTTTGATTGCCTTCCAAAATTAGAAACCCTTATCCTGAAACAAAATGATGTGAAGCTATGTGTAGAAAGAGCCCATGTAACCACAGACAGCTGTGTATCGTTCAGGAAAATACACAGTCTGAAACAACTGGACCTAGAAGAAAATGGGATTAAATACATTGCCCCTAATAGCTTTGCAAAAACACACTTAGAGTCTCTCAATCTCGCAAGTAATGTAAACTTACTTTTGGTGAGAGGATCTTTGGAAGGTTTGCAAGGCAGCCTTGAAACATTAAGTATTGCTAAGAATAATATGAGCAGTTCACACGTGTCTCTCCCATGTATGACAAAATTAAGAATTTTAAATGTTTCTTATAACCGGTTTGAAGATCTTCCAGAATTGTTAAGTTGTGCACCACTGAGAGTTCTTGATGTACACAGCAACAGCTTCTCTTCTTTAAACTTTTTGACAAACATGCCTGAACTAGAGTTAATTTACATCAGTAATAATACATACAACTGTTGCAGTACAGGGTGGTTAACAATTTTAAATGAGATGCATGTCAGCATCGCAGACTTGGACAAAGCTGAATGCCAGCATAAAACTAATAATGGCATTATATTTCATTTGTTACAAAACCATAGCATAGAGTGTCAATGGGAGGCCTCCCAGAGAGATAAACATATAGTACAAGTATTAATATCATTATTAATTATGTTTCTTATGTGTGCTGCATTTGTTCTGGTGAAAGGGATGTGTAATAAGAGATCAATTGTTTAAGAAATTTTTTTTTTAAAAAGAACAGAAAAGGTTTATGGGCTGGAAGGTTGTGCCAGTCTAATTAGGATGAAATTTGACAGGATGAAAGGATAAGAGACAAGTGAGGATATAATTTCTCATTGGACACCACTTTCATTCTGCTGCTGTCTAGTGTATATTGAACACTTCTAAACAGGACAACTTGCCAGATGAAGTCTTAAGTGCACATCAAGATGACTCCAATGAGTTTAATCAGATAGTTTAGGATGTTCCACATTTACAAGAAAACAGTTGTATAGTTGGATCTTTAGAGGGAAAAAAAGGTCCATTTAACAGCTCATGATAGTGGCTTTTTGCTGTCATTACACTGTTTTCAAGCCTCAACCCATGAAAACGACTTTAGTGTCAGTGGAATACGAACAACTCTCACAAAGATAATGCATTCAACCAGGACTAGGGGTAAATAAGAAGGGAAAATGCCTGTGGTTTGATGGCCAGTATAATATCTTGACTTCCATGCATTTTTCCACAGGTGTGGTTTACCTAAAACAGGTATATGCAGGAATGCAAAATTCATTATATAGCTACTGACAAATGATAGCTTGTCTTCTATGTTGTTATTTCTCTTGAATGAAATTTACAGGGTACCTTATGAGATGTGATTGTATTTAATTATTCTGTAATGTTAAGAAGAATCCTATTGCGACTAACAACCTTACCAATTAAAGTGTATGTATTAAACATGCCTTGTGTTGTATTTGTGTGCTTGTGATCTTGGACACAGAAAACTGGCAACGAGTTTATCTGTAAGTAAATGTCAACAATGTCACTAATAGCCATACAAATATGACTGGTCTTCCTTCAGAGTTTTTAATACTGTCTTTCCTTATTCATATATATTTTCTTTTTGCTTTTCGATTATCTATTGTACAGTGTCCTTGGGTATCTTGAAAGGCGCTTCCTAAATAAAATATTATTATTATTATATTATTATTCAGGAAAATGAACAATGATATGACAGAGACTGAACATACTGTAGGTCAAAGATAGATCAAAGACTGAACAAGTGGCAATACAGATAAACTCATTTAAAATAAGTGATTTAAGTGAAAGAGATAAAGAGAACTGAACATAAGGCTCGGAGAGTCTTGCTCCAAGACTAAGAGCAGGAGCACTGACCCTCCCCATCATCACATTAAATACCTTCTGCATTATGAAAAAGCATCAGTGAGCACATATTGTCTTTTCCAAGGCAGCAGAACCACTATTCAAGACTGACGGGTGATATAGAAAGGGAATATAAGTTCTGATCTGCATTTACTTCATATGTATGAATTATATAAGAGAAGAATCCCTTGTCCCCAGCAAAATTCTGGCTGTATCGTGACATTTTAAAGCAGCAGAATCTTACATTTGGCCAATCCAGAAGTGACATATGCTCAAGATATGATCATTTTTTATGAAATTATCAACTGCATCACTTGAAGAAGAAAGAAAAAAAAGTGTTGAAAGCCAATACACAACTGAAGGCTGATGTGGGCTAAAATCAACAGCTGTTGTCTTGTGATACACCTTTTCTTCTGGAAGCAGAGGGACAGCATGGTTTTGCTGTAGCAAATGCTTGCTGTTCAGTTTCAATGTTCATTT
>JAOYMR010000009.1:10171460-10185727 GCA_025802075.1 Tenebrosternarchus preto | reverse complement strand
AGCTCACTGATTGGTTGTGGGGGTTCTCACTGAGGAGGTCATGCAGAGAGAAAAAGAAGGAAGCCACAATGGCGAGCACTAGCTACAAGTCAAGCCAGCTAGTTCCAAAGAAAAACACCACTGCTGCAGTTTGGCAGCATTTTGTATTCGTTCCAAATGAAAAGGGAGAGCCAGCAGACCTAGATGAACTAATATGTAAGATTTGCATACAAAAAGTCTCCGCCAAAGATGGAAACACATCAAACATGCGTTCTCATCTTAAAACTGAGCACCCTTCAATTTCCGCACACACATCAACTTTCAAGGGCTACGTAGCTGCGAAGGCAGACAGTTATTTGTTGACAACAGATATGTGGTTGTCAGTGAATATGACGCCATACATGTCCTTAACAGCCCACTTCATCACACCTGATTGGAAATTTCAGTCTAAATGTCTCGAAACAACCTTTTTTCCGGGAAAGTAACACCGCTACCAACATTGCTGATGTGCTTGGCGATGCGCTCCGAGAATGGCATTTGGAGGAGAATAAGCTTGCAGCGATAACTACGGATAATGGAGCTAACATTGTAGCCGCGGTCACTTATATTTTAATCAACCGGCCAATCATTCAAACTTCATTTAATAATAATAACAGTAATGCATGCGTCAAGCGATCTGTCCTTTCCTCTCCACATTAGTTAGTTATTGCGCTGTAGTTTTATTAATCCATCAGTCACACGGATTAACAAGGCGGTATGAAAAAGTTCAATACCACCCAACCCTAGTGGTGTGCTTCATGTTACTGTAACTTTTTTCCTCATGTTAAAATGGTGATTTTATGTGAAATCATTAAATAAACTTAAGGGCTACAGAATGAGTTTAATATATTGTCCATCATGTGCGAGTATTAAGGCGATCCCCTTCGCCCATTCATGACCTTTCACTAAAATATTTGGCTCAGTCCTAGCACAAGCATCAACAGTTCTGTCTTTCACATGATCAACATTCTGTATCTACACAGAGTAAACAAGTGTCTTGATATGACCTCACAGGTAGAAATCCAAAGGGGTTAAATCAGGAGAACACGGTGGCCACTCGAAAGGGGAAACTGCACATCAGGATGGTTTCTGACAGTGTGTCCCTAATAAGTTGGAGTGCCATCTTCTTGGAAGAATCCAGGAAACATCAAACAACCTTGTGTAATGGTCTATACTTAATGTTTTGTCAGTGAAGAAAGATTCCCCAATTCGGGGGCACCATACCACACTATGTCTTTAGGTGAGGTAACTGTGTTAGATGAATCACTCCACTGAGGTATCTGTGATTCTGTTTGTTGACTTTACTACTCAATGAAATTTGCTTCATCACTGAATAGCACCTAATAGTGAAAATAAGGATTTATATGAAGTTACTTTGTCACTCATTCTGCAACTTCTGACAGTCTCAGTCAGATGTTGCAGCATCTTAATTTTGTAAGGGTGCCATTTATAGGTTGACAAAATTAGCTGAATCGAGCCATGGCTAACTCCAAATTCCAGCGACAAGTTACAGAGCAGTAATGGCTGTTGCTACATCCATAGCAGTTTTGGTCTTTCAGCTTTCAGTTTATTGGCAACAGAACCTGTTCATCAGAATTGGGCAAGAATGTTGGCTACTGCAGGTAATGGGAGGCCTGTTTGGGTGGCCTTGGTTAAAATCTTTGTGGGCTTCATTCACCAGAAATGAGGATGATCTCTACATGTTCTGCTTGGGATAATGCCATCCTTCATACATTGCCTGTGCAAAAGAAAAATCACTATTATGTTGACATGGAGCACAGCACAGTTTTTTTTCTGGTGAAAGTCTCTTCACTATTTGAAAAACTTAAAGTTGACTCAAAAGTAGTGGCATTAAAGATGTCCCTATGTTTGTTACTTGACCAACCACGTTTCCACCTTTAGTGCTTGGTGAGCTCAACTGTGCATTTACTGTCTGATTGGGCACTGTGCATTTACTGTCTGAGGATTAAGCGTCCACCTCTTGACAGCCATGTCTACTCAGTTTGGTTCTACTGAGCCAGCTCTCTTAATCATATCCTTCAATTTGTTAGAGTCCTTGATCGTGCACACAGCAGCATGAAATATGGCGGCTGAAAGATACAGACTTACAGGTGTGCATATTAAACTACCATGCGCACATAAAGACTTCTGCATCCTTTGAAAATAGAGCTTTTTAAAGACTATGCATTTGCAGCCCATTTCTAGTAATCCAGGTATACATTTGGGTATCTGTAGTTGTGCAGTACTTTGATGTCCTCTTTATGGATGATAACAAGACTGTAGAGACTTTATCCTGTGAAAATGCATGAACTGACAATACTGCACAAAATTGTTTATAAGACCTCAGTACAACTCCTACTTCTCTTCTGTAATACATTCCATAACACTGGATTTGTCTGAAGACATTTGGATATGACACATTTCACAGTCTCCTATGCTGTCAAAAGTGTAAAAGATGGAAGAGAAGTCTAGCAATAACTTTTTATCTGGAGGATCTTCCACCTCCACAGCACTCCGTCCTTCCTATCCTTCCCCAGCAGTGCAGGCTGCATGGTGGTAAAAGCACTGGAGAAGTCGAAGAACATAACTGTGACACAGCTCTCTGGCACCTCAACATGGGGGTATGATCTGTGCAGCAAGTGCATTACAGCAGTCTTTACCCCCATGTGAGCAGTAAGCAAACTGTAAAGGATCCTTAGAACCCAGATAAACTCAGATGTTTGCCTGGGTTCTCGGGTAATCCAGGATCAACCTTTTTCATGGTCTTCATCAGATGGGATGTGTGCACTACACATCTGCAGTCATTATGGTCCTTTGAGTTATTTTTTTCTTGGGCATGGGTGCTAGACCGGATATCTTTCAGAGCCCCCATGCCCTTTCTAGTCTCAAGTTTATCTTAATGCTAATGCTTAGCTTGGTGGCATGTTTTAAATGAAATGGTAGATGATGTGGCTTGTAAATGCCAGGCTTAGGTAGCTGGCTAGTAGATAGATAGATAGATAGATAGACACACACACACACACACAATAGATACACTTATACTTACTCACTTTATTGATCCCAAAGGGAAATTCAAGAATGAATGTGTCCCTAGCAAGTATTAGCTTGCTAGGGACACATTATGGGTAATGACAAAGTTTGTACATAAGGTAAGCCATGATGATGCAAACTTACTAGTGCATGGTGCAAAGAATGTTCCTGTCTATGTAAGTGTATTTTCTTCTCATATCCATTTTTGGCACTCCCCCACCCTCCATTTCTTTGGTGGTGGCAACAACAGTAAATAGTGAATAGACCTCAAAAATGATTTTGCTTAAAAATGGCATATTGGAAAATGACTGCCTTGTGTAGGAATTACAAAAATGACCACAAGCTTACGCTAATTACTGAAATTGATTAAGTGGCTCTTGTAACCTGCTCTAATTGGTGGTGAGAACCAGTAACAGGCTGTAACTTCAGTCGCAGTGTGCAATGACCAATAACAACTGCTCTGTAATAACCCATCAGATTAAAAATTAGCTAGCTAACAGAAAATATTTTATTGCCATGGGTAAATCTATTAAAGTTTTAAAATGAACAAACAATACTTGCAATAAAAATTCTCAGGTGATGCATAAAACCAGAAACCCACTTGTGTGCAAAATAATGCGGTGATGTGGCATTATTAGTAAGCTCTCTTGTTATTGTCTGTTAATCAAGATAACTGTCAATACAAGCAGACTACCTGAATATTTATTTTGCAGACTGCTGAAGATGTTGAAGAATTTCTGAGCTCCCCAGGTTCAAGTCATTGGCTAGATGGTACCAATCTGCTGAGGACTTTAGATTCCAAATGTAAGGTGATCAAGGAACTAATGGCAGTGTTCGAGGACCTAAAGTCAGGTATCTAATATAGTGTGCCTTGTCCTTAAAAAATGGTATCTGAAATGTCAGTGCAATTTACAAAATTAATCTCTGTCCCTTTTATACATTAGGTCCAGACCACCATTGCTTGAAGATGCATTTGAAACACAGCGACAAACTGTCACAGCAGTTGCAGTTCAATTACTTGAACAAAAGTAATCCTGGAACATTCATTCCACATGTTTTGAAATTTGGGCCCTTGCTACAAAGTGTCATTCTGGCAAGTTCAATTACCAAAGCTGTGCAAATAGTAGCAGCAAATTTTTCCCTCCAGCAAATAACTTGGTCTCTTGAAACTCAAAAAGAAGGCGAAACATCACCTAGTTTTGGTACAGAGGTGGAGTTATTTAGGCAAGATGAGTCCAAAGGGATTGAAATTGAAGATGTCAATAACAACTTGCAGCAGAAGATCATTACAGCTGAAACTCAGACCCAGAGCAATGTTGCAGTCACCTTCCTCCCAAAAGAAATCTTTTCCAACACGACTCAGAATGTTACCACCCAGCTCTTTGATCAGCAGTTTGGAAATGACCTTGAAGTTCAACACCAGAAACAAACTTCCTCTCAGCTCATGCATTTTCTGAAGACAAACGGAAAGGTAGAACAAGTGCCTGAGCTCAGTTTAGCTTGTGCTGTGAACAGGGATTCTGCATTAGTGCTGCGACAGAACAGCAAACCTGAAGGAAATATAGCTGAAAGGAATACATTACAGAGTACAGAGTTAGTCTCTGAGATGGATTTTTCTAGGCCGATCTTCAAATTAAAAAACAGCAGTACAAGATCTGTGACGTACAGTTGCATGATCGCTACGCCCTCTGAACTGTGGGATATTGGGGATATTTCCACAGAGGTGGGACACACTGCGGCAGGGTTGATGTCTGATGAAAAGTTGGCTTTGACCAACTATAATAATGCCTTCAGTCTAAGCATCTGTCCATCAAGCAATAGATCTGTGGCCACAGAACAAGTGGAGCACCAGTGTGGCTTTGATAAACTGACGGATAGGTCAGTGGATGGGGATGAAGTCTTGGTACATATTCCTGAATTTCAGATTAAGAAATTTGAAGAGATACCTGTTGTTGTGACCCATGTGATCACCCCAAGTAACTTCTACATACAACATAAAGACACAAATCTACAGGAACTGTCTCAAATCATGGCGTAAGTAGCAGTTAGTTTTATTTTTCTGTTTAGCTTTCTTCATAATATTGACTAATACTCCTTTTATGCTGTGTACATTAAAACAGAAGAAAAATATGTAGGTCCTATGCTGAGAGGAACTGCATCCCAGATATCGGCACTTATGTAATAGGGTGGTTTCCTGACCACAAATTATGGTGTCGAGCTCAAGTAGCAAAGATATGTGGTATAAACAGAGGTAAGATTTAAAGAGAGAGGAAGGAAAAAATTATAATGTAGAAAATTAGGATACAATGTTCTAATGTACATTTTTTTAAATATATTTTAACAGGTAATCACTTGTGCTATAGGCTGGAAGGCATCAAAAACATTGAAGTGGAGATCAGGAGAATTGACTATGGGGATTCAGCTTGCCTTTCACTTTGGAATATCAAGGAATTTTCTAGAGAAGTTGCTAAAATACCAGCACAAGCTCTGCAAGTCTCTCTGGCAAATGTGTGTGTCATAAAAGTTCCTATAAAAATAATAGTCATATCATATTTGTCATAAATGTGTTGGTGTTTATTATTTTATGATAATGGTGTTTGATTTACTAGGTGAACCCAGTGAATGGAGAGAGATGGTCTACTGAAGCAGTAAGCTGGTTCAAAGACAAAGTAAACAACAAAACACTTTATGCCAGGCTCTATCCAGAGGAAACTAAGGTTATGGTGGAGCTCTTCATGGAGAAAGGGAAGATTGGGGCCATGAGGTAAATCTGGAAATTGCAATAGAGATAATGGTCATTGTGATCCATGTATACAGCTTTTGTTTGTTCCAAAAGTGAATGAAAAAAGGGAATCTTAGGCCCAGTAGTTAAGTTTGTTACCTCTGCTCTATAGAGCATGTGTCAATCTAACAAGCTGTAATAATACGGAGTATCTTCTTGCTAATTGGCCTTTTGTTCATATCCAACAGGAGAGGTGCTTCTCTGTCTCTAAGACTGGCTCAAAATGGACACGCCAGACATAACAAAATGAACATGACACTAAAAAGAAGTGGGTATACTTTATTACTTGTCACTAGAGGGCATTCGTCTTACATGGTGCATTGCAGCAAAGCTCAGTTTGGTAATTATCTTCCAGGTCATGCCCAGGCACAATCAAGAAAACAGGCAGTGGAATGGGAGAAGTATCTTATCTCTTGCTGCTCACAAAACAGAAGATGACACTACTCAATATATTGATTAGCTGAGCTTCTGTTTTGTTACATTACATCTTCATGGTTTGCCAAAAACAGGGCTTAAGGTCGATATTGTGCTTCTTGTAAAGTTTGCAGTTTAATGTTTATTTACTTTTTTTCATGAGTCTGCTAATTCATTTTCAATGATAATTTAAGTTTTGAAGGTTAATTGTTTGTAACTGTTTCAGTTGACACTGGTTAAAATGAACATGGTTTTCTTTGTGTTCTGGTTATGGTAACCTGACTTGCCATTGTTTTATATTATTTCTATAATATAAAATTGATGGTCCAGTGCTTTTCAAGATTTTTACTGTTTCTTTTTTAGATGGAGGAGCTTACTGCACAACTTAATAAAAACTTCTGTAATAGGTTTTGGCCCATGATAACATTGATGTTATATGCTTTATTAGAGGATGTATTGTATGTGTCTTTGATGAACATCCTGTGTCTGACCATAGATCAGGTATTGGCTGGTCTACATTAATGCATTTAAACACAGTTAATGCACAAGGCACACAGCAGTGCATCTGCACTGTGTTAGTAATGCACACTGCAGGGAATTAGCAATGAGGAAATTGAAACTGTCTTTATCAAATAAACCTGTTTTCTCCCCATAAATTTTATCTACACTCATGCCTTAGGCATAAGTTTACCTGCTAGATTAGCCTTCTCTGTTGTGCAGTCTAGCATATCCAGTGTAGAAGCGCCCAATAAAATCACCACTCCATGTATATCTATGTAAGTCAAAAATACATACAGCAATGCATTGCATGTTATTATTTGGATACATTGTACAGTTTTTATGTGTGATTTGGTAATGTGAAGTATTCAGAAAGTCTCCATTGGCATTAATGTATCTGAACCTTATTAGTTGTGGCATTAGAATAGGTGCATTGCTACTCAACTGATCATATGTAATGCACCCTTATTATGACTTGTGTATATGTACATTGCAGACAATGGTACTGAAAACTTGACTACTGTTTCTTGTCCAAATGAGACACAATCTAAAGCTGGTATTAAAGGTGTTCTTTCAGTGTTGTAATTGCATAAGTAGATGGTTGTCGACAAATGTAGATATCTAAACTTTTTCCTCTTCTTTTTGTAATCGAAAACTCAGAAGGGTGGGCGGTCTCCATAATAATTCTCCTTATTTTAGTCTTAACTTTCTTCCTGCCTAGTATTCTTTTAAAGGGCTTTGCTGATTTGTGGTAGTTTCTGACCTGAAAAATAAACACTAATGTCTTTTAGAAGAGAAGTGCAGCCTTGGGTGCCATTCGTGCATGATGAATTCACAGCTCACACAGCGCCATGATGCAGCCGAGTACGCAGCTCTCTGTATCAACAGGGAGACTGTGTTCTGGTTGTAGTACGTTCAGTTCAGCTTTGTACTGCAGGCCATGGAAGGCAGCGGTACAACTGGACTTCAGTGCCCTAAGTCATTAACAGCTCTACACAGATTTGAATCTAAAATGTAAGAGGACGAAATGGACAGGAGGTATTTTATATCAGATTTGTTATACATGGGTTTGTTTTTAATTCATTTTTTTGTTGTTTTAAACCATTAATTTTCAGTTAGCATATTACTGATTGAGATAATACTGTAGGATTGTGTGTGTGTATATATATATATATCCCCCATCCACAATTGTGGGTTATCTAGAACCCCATTCTTCTATTCTTCTATTGAATCAGTCCTGACTGGCTCATGTCCCTGTTGAATATTGATAAAGTAAAACAGACCTGGGAACAGCCCATGAGGACTCATCTTTTGAATAAGTTTAGCTTAACCCTAAACCTAGTCAGCACAGAGTTCTCATTCCCATTTGGAATCAGCTCTGCAACACCAAGCATACTGCCTTCTGAAATCATTTTTACCTTAATTAAAAAGACATTGTTTATTAAATGTCTGTTATTTAAAATAAACTAGATTCTCTTTGATAATGACATGATTTCTCAATGCCCCCCTGAGGAAGGCAAGAGAAATAAATGTGAAACATTTCCCCATAAAGATTAGTTCTGGAATTGCCTGGCCTGTACTGTGGATGCATCTCCCCAGCCCGTCCCAGAGATTTTTATTGGTGGAGCACATTGGGCAGCTGGAAGTTTGCCTGTATCTGAGCCTACAGTGGTCCCACATAGAGCAAGCTGTTCTGTTAGAAGCAACAAAAAGCAATTATAATACACTGTAATAACTTTTGTAGAAGGCTAATCAATAGGTGTATTCTACTGATCTATGTATATCACGCATTTCAAACATGTATATAGGTTATATAATATATAAGGTTATATAAACTGCTGCAGATAATCCAGAAGAGTTTCAGATAGGCAAAACACCTACTACAGTGGTAATTGGGGAGGGTGGAGGGCTGGTGGCAGGAGTTTTTAAAAATCAATACATTGGCTTTTCATTGCTTCTGGATCATTTGAAAAGTAACATTGAAAGTAACTGGTGTTTAGGAGTCTTAAAGTAGGAATCTTAAAGTAAATTTGCCCCACACCCCCCTGCACACACACACACACACACACACTTCCTTTCAGTGTCCTAAAGCCTAAAACCAGTGCAGTTTGCGCATCAAGCCCACAGCTATGGTGTGATTCCATCAACACCTGTAAAAACAAGAACAAATGATGAGGGTCCTTTGTACCCAGTGCTATTTTTTTTCCATTATACTGTATGGGGGGGAAAAATCAACTCTTATCAGACCACAGAGTGTGTATTGGGTGTCATGGGTGGGGCACATATGCAACCTTAGCAAAGATCCAGTTTAAATGTTCCATTTACTGAAATGATACAAAAAGACGAGAATGACATTTTATTTGAGTATTTTGTTACAGCTGGTTATATGCTTATGCTCTGTTAGCTATTTCAGGAATGTTATTGTATATTTTAATACTAAAATGGTGGTAGTAAACCAAATTTTGTGGAAATCCTACAGTTAACCATTATACCACTGAGAAAATGTAGCACAATAACCTTAGCATAGGAATGTCAGGAATGCTATAATGCTATAGTTTAATGCTATAGATGTTCATGTTTTTCCACTGCAATTCTGTTTCCAACATAAAATCTGTGACAGAATCACATATTTTTAGTTTAAAAAAATCCTAAAACAACACATGGAACTAGTAACATGGAACAGATTGAGGTTTGCTTCAGTGTTTGTTTCTGTTTTGATATTGTTTGTTTTTCCTACAGCTTTTCCTAACCTGTTTTACATCCCTCTTGCATGTCTTTTGTAGCACAGATGTCTACGATATTTGATTCTGTGTTCAAAATTGCATAATGTTAGCTATGTTTACATTTACAGGTTGCAAACATTTTAATGTAACTAAAGTCAGTAGCCAATTATGTAGCAGTAGAAGCTGCTCATGGTATAAACACTTAGATGTACAATATTTTAAATTTGTAATTTGACTATCATAGGACATTTGGACAGCTGGTGCATGAATCTCTATTTAACTCCTGTCTAGTTGAAAATAACTACAAAACTTGGAACCATGTTCCGACTTTGTCCCAAATCGCACACTTTGCACTATGTTAATTATAGTACATACCATGTTCCATACTATCTGGTATCTAAATTTTTGAAGGGTAAGTATCAAAACCCTTGGCACTAAACAGAAACGACAAATTATCACATCATCACTGAACTGTGGAAAGTGAAGGGGCAAGTCCAGCTGCTATAATGCCACATTACTGTTATAACATGATGAAATGGTTGGCTGCACAAATGAAGACATCTAACTTGCATCTTTACAGTGAAGTGTCAACTTTTGTTGCCAGCAAATAACTTCAAAGAAAGTCTCTGCTGATTGTCGAGCCACAAACAAATTTGAAGATCATCATTAATGCTGTTGTTATTGATTCCTTGCTGCTGTTCTTGCTGACTTTTGCCACACTTAGCTAGAGAAGTCCATCCAATCTCTTCAGTTCAGTGCCTTTTTTTCCAAGTCTTTTTCCATTGCCACTCCTTCCAAAGACATGTATGCTTAATGCCTGGAAATGCAAAATAATTGACAGGCAGAGAGTACTGCCTCCACATAGATTGATTCCTGATTGGATGAAAGTTATAGCTGTCGATTACACAGGATACAATGGTCACAGGATTTTTTTTTTCTCAGTGACTATTTTAGGGATGGTTATTGGAATGTAAATACAGTTTAGCTGCTGTATTCATTAACATCAGCTTTATACTTTTTCAGTGCATTGATGCAAGCTTCAGTAAAAACTTACAAAGTCCACAAGCAAGTACCAAAAACTATGAAGGATACAGAGAGCTTGTGTACTAAGAATTTTTTTTCAGGTGCCTTCCAGATTCCAGCATCATAACAGCTTATTCTTTGCTGTTATTTTGGCCAACAGAAATACTTTATACTGTTGTGTTAATAATTCTGAATAAAGTCCCTTGCCAAAAGGTTTGATTTCATTTTCTAGGTGATGAACAACAAATTATTCTCTGTATTTTTGTTCATCTTTACCAAGGGTGGCAATAGTTCAAAGTCTAATGCATTACAATATGTCTCTCTAGTCAAACAGGGAAAGCAACTTATAAATAGCATCTTTGTTTCATGGTGACAGCCAGTCTTGCTGTTCTCAAACTCAATCTTTGTGTTGCCTTTCCCTGTCGGAGGAGTTTGAACTGGTCACTTGAATAAGCTGGGACAATTCTCTGTTGAGGTGGGCAAGCTGACGACAGAGGGTGGGACAGACGCATGGGACAGACGCATGGCTCATGTGATTGGCAAGGGGGCAAAAAGGAGGCCTCTACAACTTTTACAATGACACAACTAAGTAGTAAATAGTATTGTCACAATATTTGACATTTTTGCACAGACAAAGAGTATTAGCTAGTTACTGTGGAATCCCCCCCCAAAAAAAAATTTCCATATAACAAAAAAATTAAAAGATTAGCAATGGAATGGAGATTTTAAGCAAAAGTGCATTTAATCAGATTATGAATGTAGACCCAGTTTCACTATTAGCAGAAACTCTCAGTATCTAATAAATGACCATGCTATCACCATCACTACTTGTAGGGAAATCTGAATGAGTAAAAAGAAATGCAGAGGACTTAGAAATGCAGTTTACAGTGATGCTACTGTAAACTGCTGTAAATGCTTGTTGCTGGTGTTACTCTGTGTCCACTAATGTGTCCAGATGGAAATAATACCACTAGTGTATGTAAAATTCCCTTACTCTTGTTGCAAAAACAATTCTAAGATCAGTGAAAGCTGAAAAAAAGTGTGTACTGTTAACTCACAAAAATTTTTGAATGTCCATGTCCTTTTCAATTCACAAGAAACAAGCAGAACATGAGATGATTTGCAAAGATGTTAGTGTTGTTCTTTAGGACAGTCATTCAGGTCAAAGACACCCTTCACCTCCCCAGCCTGCCAGGCACAATGAATAATGATGCTGAGGCCTTTGTGTCCACACAGATTCATTCTTTTGCCTTGTGTAGGCGGAAATCAAGGCGTTTGATCTGAATTCCAGGCTTGTTGGCCTCAATAAAGGCCACCATTGTATGTAAATGGTTTATATAAGACCATATGACTTCTACGGTGCAGGGTAGTGGCTAGTGTCGAGGAAAGTATTTGCATTTTCTGGAGGGATGGTGTTTTTCAGTAAGCTGTCTGGTAGATTTTCTCTCCCTTTTTCTGGATATGTTTGTGTACCACCAATACTGAAGGTAAATGTCTGAATCTTTTGAAATTTATTTTACTGATTGGAAGATTTTTTTACTGTCTTAACAAAATAGCAATTTACTATCCACATACTATTTTTTTTTATCATGCAAGAAGACCCACTTTAATGTGGCATGTGAATTTTATCTGTACACTCCCATGCTGGGAGCTGAAACCTGAAATAAAGGACTGAAATCACCTGTTCAGTGTTTCCTCATGAGGAGCATGTTAGTGTCCAGTGGATGTAGCTATGTTCTCAGGTGCCTTGACGACAGCGAATCTGCTTTTTATTGAGGCTGTCACATGGCCTTTCCAGAAACGTTGTCATTGGCTTTTGCTTTCGCGTCAGGTGACAGCATGTGGCAGTAGGCCGTCGCCCGTGCTCTTAAACAGCTCCAATGCGAAGAGAACACTTTTGTCATACTTTATTGCTCAAAGTGTCCAAATGTCCAGACTGTGCCTGAAGTGTAATATTTTTGGACCCAGCACAGCCTGTGCTGCTTACACTACGGGCTGAGCTGGTAAATTGTGTTTTCATTATTAGTTTTAATTACAAAAGGCATTTAGGCCTTTTTTTAGTGGAGAAATGTTTTATGGACTTGCTGTAAAGGTACCATAAGGGTCACAAAACTGTCAGGTGGTAGGTAGAGATGTTTTTTTCTTGCATCCTTATTTAACTGACGTAAGTTATAAAATATCTTACATCCAATCTTGATAATTAGTAATGTTTAGAATAAGTCAAAAGTCATTTTGAAATTTTGGTACATTCAGCGCTTTCTCTTCTGCAGACCTGGAAGCGAAAATGAACTGGGCGACTTTTTATGCCGTGATCAGCGGTGTAAACAGGCACTCAACGGGCATCGGCCGCATCTGGCTGTCTGTCATCTTCATTTTCCGCATCCTGGTCCTGGTGGTGGCTGCTGAGAGCGCGTGGGGTGACGAGAAGTCCGGCTTCACCTGCAACACCCAGCAGCCAGGCTGTGACAGCGTGTGCTATGACCAGTTCTTCCCGATCTCTCACATACGTCTCTGGGCCCTGCAGCTGATTCTGGTGTCGACGCCAGCCTTGCTTGTGGCCATGCACGTAGCTCACCGTCGCCACATCGACAAAAAGATCCTGAAGATGTCTGGAAGAGGCAGTGCCAAGGACTTTGAGCAGTTAAAGACTCAGAAGCTCAAGATCACTGGCGCATTGTGGTGGACCTACACGATAAGCATTATTTTTCGCATAATTTTTGAGGTGGCATTCTTGTACATTTTTTACGTAATCTACCCTGGGTTTAGAATGGTGCGCCTTGTAAAGTGTGATTCATATCCCTGCCCCAATACAGTGGACTGCTTTGTCTCTCGCCCAACAGAGAAGACCATCTTTACTGTCTTCATGCTGACAGTGTCTGGGGTTTGTGTCTTGCTAAACATTGCGGAGGTTGTATATTTAATAAGCAAAGCATGCGTTCGATATTTTCAGAGACCAGAAGGGGACTCTAAAGGACCTTGGCTCACCCAAAAACTGTCCTCCTACAAGCAAAATGAGATCAATCAGCTCATATCCGAGCATTCATTCAAACCCAGATTCAATGTGGCCAGAAAAAGCCCTGTGGACAAGGGAGAGAGATGTTCTGCCTTTTAGCCGCTACCATCCTGGAGGATTGTTTCACTAATCATCAGTAACAAGCTTAGAGTGGGGCCTCAATAATTCAATCCCTCATTGTCATCTTCATACCATTGTTCTGTTCATTCTGGTCATTCCACATTTTACAGCAGTTGGATTATTACCCTTCATTCTGGGCAAGGAGCAGATGCATCGGATAGGGAAGGATGCCAATGGTAAGGGCAACAGCTAGGGATATTGTCTCAGGCCTAGAACAATGGGGGTGGAGTGGTTGCCTAGGCAACAGCAGAAATATCATGGCAGATTAGATAGTAGATTAAATATCTACTGTTCTCCTAAAGGGAAGTTTTCATTCAAGTTTAGAACATTAAAATGTTTTCAATATTTGAAAGATGAGTGTGGAATATTTTTTTCTTTTTTCTTTCTTTTTTTTATTTTAGGAATTAAAGACATATAGTGTGAGCCGTCTGACATTTTAAGGAATGAAACTTCCCTGGATAATAATGCCAAATACAGTAATGCCAGTGCACTGCCTGAAACCCATGAAGGAGTCCTGAAAATTCAGATACTTGAGGTTTAAGTTAAAAAATAATGTGTATATACTCTGCATGTGTGTGTGTGTCCGTGTGTGTGTGTGTGTGGTTGGGAGTGAGTCATCAGAGACAGTGGAGCCATACGTAGAACG
>JAOYMR010000009.1:10125805-10148137 GCA_025802075.1 Tenebrosternarchus preto | reverse complement strand
GAGAGAGAGAGAGAGAGAGAGAGAGAGAGAGAGAGAGAGAGAGAGAGAGAGAGAGAGAGAGAGAGAGAGAAATAATTTGTGTGGATATTCATTGAGAATGAATATATTCATTGATAATGAATATATTTGTGTGGATGTGTATTTGGCTTAGAGTAATGAATCATTTGAAAGTGTTTAGGACACACACTTTGATCACCTCATCTGTGTGATTTCCAGTTGAGTCCCTTCTGGCTTCCTCTTCAATGTATCCCATTCTCAGAGGAGAAGGTGAATTCTTTTCTGTTTTAGCAATAATAGAAATGGAACCCTGAAATATACACATATACAGTAGTTAAGGACACAGCAAGGATGTTGATATTAATCTGATCAGCAACGTATAACAAGCTGTATATAGATAAGACAAGTATTTGGCAGCGAAGAGAAGCACCTCAAAATCTATGAACATGTAACATATAAAAAAAGTGTACAGATGTCCATAATCTCAGAAATATATCTTGAATTATAAATTCAAAATCTTATTAGTTCAAATGCCTTGATGTCAGTGTTACTAGCCTCCTGATCTAGCAGCTCTACCAGGTGAGCGAAACAAAAAAAATTAATTAATGTCAGTAGATCTTAAAACAAAAATAAACTGAAAAGTCCTGCTTGTTCTTGAGCCTAGTCCATGGTAGATCCACTGTTTGCTACAGTAACATCTTTGGTCTGTTGGGGTAAGCTTTGAGCATTGTTTGGGAGTAATTTCAACATATTATGTAGTTTCTACATAAGTAAAAATGGAGACCATTAAGGGGAAGACATAGATACCTAATATAGATATATTAGTGATACAGCTAATACAGATTAAGAATGAATTTGTTTATAGAAGTGGGTCTTGCATGTATAACTTTATCAACACCTTGTCAAAAAATCCCCTTTTCTTGAACATAAAGATTTGTTCAGAATGTTAGAGAAACTTGTTTTACCTCAGGGAAAACTGGGGGAAAAAATCATCAAACTTGTCATGCTCAAAATGTTTCTGAAGAAATTCTTATGTCTAATAATAACCATCTCCTCCTTGGGATGGCTATTTAAAGTTAACAACAAAAGCACAGCAACCACAGCCACGAAAGATGCAATGAAATGACTCACGGAATTAGAAGGGCTGGAGTTCTTTTTAACTGAAGCTCTGCTGCCATTAGGAGAGTCTGAAAAATAGGCCGTGTCATGTCTGTAGTCCTGTAGACAATACAAGCAGGAATTACTTCTTTAGCATCTTTAAACTCCTTTGAAAACCGATCGAAACATGACGTGAAGTTAACAGGATTAACAGGAGATCCTCACTCTGTAGGGGTTTGCGCGGGTTGAACGGTGATGGTCTCTCAGGCCGCTCAGTATGTTTGTGATGCTGCACCGTGGATACCTCTTCATGAAGAGGATGAAACCCGCCAAAGTTGCAAACATCCCAGAGGGCACGCTGATGGACTTTATTACCGCTCTCCATTTAGTATTCCTTTCTAAAGGAACAATCACATGTAGAACACATTGAAAAATACATGCATATAAAAAAATTAATTGTAGTCAGGATTCTTTAGTCCTCCCCTGGACCTGCTTTTGATTTTCACTCCGTTCCTGGTTTTGTTTCTTTCCCTCATTTTCCCTCCACTCACCTGTTCCCTGTTTCCTTAACTCCCTATCCTATTTATAGCTCCTCAGTTTGGTTTTGTTTCGCTGGGTGTTCTCCCTTCATGTTTCATGATTGATCAGGTTTCCCTTTAATTCCCTCTGTAGTCCTTAGGTTTTTGAACGTTCATGATCTTTGTTTTGTCTTTGCTCTTATATTTTGCTTTTGCCTCACCTGTGCTTCGTGTCTTGTTATCAGGTCCCCTTTTGCTTGAAACTAGTTTCCCCTTTTGATTTGTCTGTACATCATCTTGTTGGTTTGTATGTGTTCCCCTCCTTGGTTTCTCTAGTGTTTTGTTGAACTGTTCATTGGTCTTATGTTCCTTGTGCTATGTTAACTTTTCTCAGTCAAGGTTGGTATGTCTTTGTCTTTGATTAGTTTGCTTGTCTACTTTTTTAGCGTCCCCTTTCCCTTCCCTTCCCCTTGTAGTTTTCAAGTTTGCTTTAGACTCAGTGTTAAGTTCCTGCTAGGCTGTTGATATTTTGAGTTTCATGTGTTTAGTTCTTGTTCCAGTTTATTCCTTAGTCTTGTGTCTTATTGGTTTCTTCTCTTGTTTTGTGTTACTATTGTGAGTCCTGTTATATTTAAAGTATTTGTTTTCTATATTAATTGCTTTGTTGTACCTTCTCCCTGACTCCGTTCCTTACTTGCGCCTGTGACTCACCCCTTCCACCTGAAACGTTACAGTTTTTAGTTGTTCTAGAGTGGTTCTAAAACAGAAACATTACTCATAATAGTGTGAGTAAAGACTAATCGATCATAGTATTTTATCCACTGAGCCTATTGTTATTATTAAAAGTAAGGATTTGTTATCTCACCTTTGACTGTAATCACAGTCCTGGACACCAGGTTGCCGTTTGCGTCCCACAACTCGTACGCGCCGTCGTCCCTCCCACTGAGCGAGCCAATCACCACGTAGGCGGCTGTGTCGTTGCGCACCAGCGAGAGCCTGCTTCCATAGCGGCTTCCGCCGTCCACGATGCCACCATCCTGGAACACCACGGAGTGCGTGACGGAGCCGGCACGCAGGGCGGGGCTAAAGAACAGCCGAGCCCCCGGCTCCGGCCCCCACAGCCGGACAAACAGAGACTCCTTACTGAAGAGAGTGAGATTAAACGTATGGGCTGGAGAACGGAAGGACGCAGAGAAGACAAGAAGAAAGGATGGAATCTCGGACATTGTGGTGGAGGAGAGGGAGGAGGTGCCGTGGAAGGATGAGGGTGGAAGTGCAGGCGAAAGAGAGAGATCAGGTCACAGCAGATGAGTGCTTGATCTTCAGGTTCTTGTCGGCTTTCCTTCTGTTATTCACCTTGTTTGCTTTCTCTGCATTCTACTTACCTCTCACGGCGAGGCTGATTCTGGACACCACTGTGTCATTGCTGTCTTTAACGGTGTAGGTGCCTTGGTCATTGGGAGCCACACTATCTATCACCCAGTACCGATCCCTCAGGTGCCCATGGCTCCTCCCACCAGCCTTGAACTTGGCCCTTGTCCACACAGTGACTGGCTCTGGCAGTGAGCGAACAGTAGGAGAAGGGGAAGAGGACTCCCCTTCTCCTACTGTGGATGGGAGTGGATGGGAGGAGCTCAGAAACTCTATCATGTCTCCATGTTGTGGGATCTCCAGTTTGAACGTCTCCCCATAATTACGGCTAAATCTCTTCAGGCAGTCTGAGAGATGGATAGGTAAAGACAAAAAGACCAACAAAGGAAAAAAAAAAAGGAACTCAATGTGTTGGACTCCTGACGGCAAGCACATTAAGGCATTCATTGCAGGTATACTAGCAGGTATATAAAATACAAATGATCTCTTTTTGCCCAGGTACCTGAGACAGTGAGGCGAACAGTCTCAAAACTGAAACCAGTCACAGGTGATTTTATGGAATACAGGCCCTGATCCTCAGAAGTCACATTTCTGATGACCAAAGTCATATTCCTCATCCACTCGTACCGTGGGTCTTTAACCTGCACAGTCATACAGAGCCTTACTGACATATAGCATGAAGAACTCTGAAATGCTCTGTCTTACATACATACAAGTACATACATCGCCTTGTAACTATATTGGAGCAAAATACTAACTTGTGAATGAATGAAGTTACACTTATATAGCCGTTTTGAAGGAACCTAAGGATGCTTTACAATCCACACACAACGTTTACCTCCAGACACACACTGGTGAGAAGCTACAGCAAAAATGCCAGCTTCCTGGGGGACTGGCACTGGGCGCAGGAAGGAGAGAGAAAACACCACCCAGGACAGAATGCCATCCACCACAGGTATGCACACACGCACCAGGAGCATTTTATTTAGTATCATCATCACTGGGACATGAACACAACCATACACACCAAGACAATTTAACTGGGTTGCCAATTTAGTTGCCCAACACGTCATTGGACCATGGGAGGAAACCTGTACTGACACTGGGAGAACATGGAAACTTCACCCACATAGGGACATGAACCCAAGGCCCTAGCACTGATAGGCAAACATGCTAACCACCGTGCTGCCCAAACTTTGCTTTAAAAATAAATAAATAAATAAATAAAAATTAAAAAAATTATTGAATGTATCCCAGTAATCAAGTGTACTAGATATGAAATGAAATGGGCATAATGAAAAATAAGTGCTATTATTCCAAAACAACAGCAAAAAAAGATATTCTGTGTTTCTCTCATATCTATGTATAGGTGGGGAAAAAAGACAATTTTGTTTTCATTGCCCCATTGCATATGACAACATTGTGCATACTCACACTGGTGTTTTCGAGCACTACTTTCCTTGGGCCCTGCCATGCTGTTTTGTGAAAGGTCACGAGCCTTGACCTCGAGTCAACTGCGATGTGAACATCCTGGCCCACACAAGCAAACTGGTATCTGTTTCCTGGGGAAAAAGGGAATGGCCAAGACAGTGTGGCAGAGAGCCAGGAAGGCTACAACTGATGCATGCTGCCTTATACTTGGGGGTGGGGGGTGTTTGTTTGGCCTACTAGGCGTGTAAACTTACCTGAATAATAACCTGGAATTGAAACACAAAAAGAAACGTCATGAAGTCAAATGCACTGGTCTAGAATTCGCCTCAGTGAATAGTCAGAGAATTCAATTACTTTTTTTAAACTTACTCAGACACACAGGAGAGTTCAACAGGAGTAGAAGGTGCAAGCACATCCACTGGGAGACCACATGTGTCGCAGAGCTAACTTTTTCCATCTGAATATTTTAATAGGATTTCACTGCGACAAACTAAGCATGTTTCGATCATCTGAACAAAAATAGGATTACCTCTGGTAGGCAAATGAATGGCTAGATACTGATTACAATCGACAAAGACAACATATTCAACGATTTCACATATTGTTGTTACATCAAATGAAATGAACACACGGTTACTCTACTGCACGATTAAATTTGACGCAAGTAGCTTATATCTAAAAAAACAGACCTGTATTGTATCGCCAATACTGTACACATTAGACACAGATTGAAGGAGGCGTAGGTCTACGTCATTATAAAATACACCCTCTTGCGTTCTACGTCATGTTTTTAGATTCCCTTGCAAATAACGGAAGGAGTAGTCCTAGTTTATGTAGCCTAGAAATTATTTTAAAACGTTTACTTACATGTGATATCAATTTTTAGTTTAATAATAATACATGAAGGCAAACCTTTTTTGTAACATAGGCGGCCCTTTTTGGTTTAACTGACGTGACTACGTCATCGGTCTGTTAAGGATGGCACCGAGTAGGCTGTTCAATCGAGTTTCAATCTCCAGTTTTTTTTTTTAACAAATCAAAGTAATCCGGGAGAGGATACAGGAAAAACTAAACCAAACATGTTTTAAAAAGGTCCCTCCTGTACATAACCGGTGGTTAAGAAATTAAGATCAGCCGCACATCAGAGTTATTACAAATAATTCATCTATATGCTGTGGCGTTTATTTTAAATTGGTAGTAAACAATTATTAGTAAAAATCAAATAAACATCAGCCACTAAAAACATACATCAAAAATCAATATTAAAAGTCATTTCATGTAGCAAACACGTGGTGGATGTAATTTCTGTGAA
Organism: Tenebrosternarchus preto; assembly: GCA_025802075.1. Lineage (NCBI taxonomy): Eukaryota > Metazoa > Chordata > Actinopteri > Gymnotiformes > Apteronotidae > Tenebrosternarchus > Tenebrosternarchus preto. The sequence continues at coordinate 10,142,410 of JAOYMR010000009.1, read as the reverse complement.
AAAAATATATATTATTTACGACATATTATTTCATAAATACTTACAAGAATTCCATCAGTGAACATTTTGGGTTCCTAAAAATTTAATTCCCAGTATTTTGTATGTGTATAATAAAAATAACAATAATAATCCTTACAATTCAGCAAAAATGACATTTTCTAACTGTTTTTACATGTTTATGTGTTCCACATTTTTGCTTTACAACCATGCCTTTAAGAGCACAGAATACCTGGTAAAGCCACATTGGGGGCCAGGTTACCGTAAAACCCTGGTCTGTCCAGTAGGCCTCCAGGACTAAGCTGAGATACTGATCTAGAACAGAGATGTTACACTAAAACACTCGTTCCCCCTGCTCTAGCACACCTGATCCAGTTGATCAGCTTATTACCATGCCCTTCACAAGTTGGATCAGGTGGACTGCAGAGTAATGAGAGCCCAGGCCAGGAGCTGAGAACCTCTGCTTTAGAAAATAAGAGCCCCTTTTAGGGTCCCCTGTGGTCACACATGTGACTGCTCTGCGCTCCTCCACCTCTCCAGAATATTAGAGTCATCTGTTCCTCATTTCCCACCAGTGTTGGACTGTAGGTAGAGCTGCACAACCACGGTGTCTTTCCCTTTACATTTGTGAGCTGTCCCTGTTCCTCGTTTGTACCAATGTAATTGTGTGCATTGCTTCCTGTCAGTGTTCAGTTTGTTGTTATGTTTTCATGTTTTCACATTATGTATACATACCATTAAAATAGAGTTGCTAGATCTTTATTCATGAAAGATAAATGTTTTATTTCCCTTCAGGTATAAATGTTATTTTTTTAAATTCCTTTCTCTTGGTAAAAGGCAAAGTATAAAAAGAAAAAGTATAAAATGTAATAATTTAAAATCCTTAACAATATATGTATAGTTTATAGTTTTTCAAAACATCTTGATCAAGATAGAATATGCTCTAATGAACAAAACCCTTCTCAGAGATTAGGTGTTTACATGTAAATATAGCAACCTATAAGGAGTCATTGTTTTGAAGAATGCATCTCCCTGGCTCAGACCTAGAGCGCCATCTGTCAGACAACGGATTTATTTATTTATTTTGCTTGCGTCTGTATACTGAGGAGGCACTTAAAAGGTGTGGCCCCCAGTCCTGGTACTATGGACCCCACACCCACTGTGCACTGTTAAGCGTCGTCTCCTCTCTGCTCGGTTCGGCTCATGAATGGCTTGGGAATGATCCATTCAACTGAATTACGTGTGCTGGGGCAACTGGGTCCGGTGGAGCAGAAAATGTTGCCTGTAGGACTAGAAAAGAGAGCGGAAAGTCAGAGTCAGAGAATAATACATAGTGTGATTAACGTATTTGTGGCTTCTATAGGATTTCTTTTTTCCCCTCATCAACCACACATCCAGAAAAAGCCAATGAAGTAAAGGGCATTTCTTTATATGTGGTCAAAAAGTATATTCATTTCATGGGATCATAAAAACGGAAATACTGCAGAAATATTACAATACACGCTGCTTAGAGGCAAAAACTGCCCTAAACCTCCAGCCCAAGTTCTAAGAGTTGTTTCCCCTCCCACAGTTCTACAGTTACTCTTCATGCCACAGCCATCAATTGAGGGTGTGGTCTGCATTCGCAAAACCCATCTATTGTTTTGATTCTCACCAGGCATCTTTTTAAAAGATTTGCAGTTGGCACTATGCCCAGAAGGAATTCAATGGGCAATTTTCCTCAGGCCCTCTTTTTGCCCACTTCTGTTAGGCAACTTGTCATTATAATCCAAGTTTGTTGTGTCCTTGGTTTATGGAAGGCAGTAACCAGCTCACATTTCACAGTCCTGTACATCAGGTGCTTTTAATTTGTTGCCATGAGGATTTGAGGCGCCATGGTTTATGAAGGGGACAAAGCACTTCAAAAAGAATGTTCTCTCTGTGAGTCAGAGGCATTACTGTTCAGCATTCGTTCTGACATGAAGTTCATCTCTGTTACCTTCTTCTCGTAGTAAAAAAGGTGGCTGTCAGGATTCTGAGATTCAACATAATTTGATAATTAGCCCGTTCCCCTACGGCCATCATTGAGCTTTAAAAAAATAAAGCAATAAAATAAAATTGGTAGAAATAGGCAGAGAAAAGTGATTGCTAGATATATGAGAGAAAAGCAGTCGGTGGGACATTTTGAAATTTCTCAAACTATAAAATTATATAAACTATAAGAAGTCAATAAAACATGTTCTTTATAATAATGGATATTAATTTTTCCAGAAACATCTAAAACTACTGTAATATTTGACAATGGAAGCCTAAATTAGTGCACAACTATATACACTTTTCACAAAACACACTTCTTCCCAATACTATAAAAATAATGTGAAAATACCCGTCAATTATGTTAGATAGTAATTTGCTTATTGTTCCACCAGATGGTGCTGTACAGTTACTATAGAATTGTATGGCCAAAGGTGATATGCTTTTCTCAGATGTCTCAACACTATTGCTGATTTTTACACTTACCTGAGATTTACACGAACACAGCCGACACTTTTCTCAAAGGATTTCCCTCACATACTTTTGTTCTTGTAAAGAACACTTGTTTCATTTATGTTTGTTCAACAATTATTTGACTAGAACAGATGGAATGAATAAGTACATTGAATCTGCAATGGGGAAAATCCCCTGCTGATTTTGTAGGTTTACCTCCTTACAAAGTGTAATGTTGGGGTGCTAGAACACACGTGCAAGTGTAAGACAGAACATCACAAGAAGGGATGGAAACTCAATGGGTGTAATAAACAGAAAAACAGAAACCAATCAGATTATTAAACAAAGATGGCAACACAGACATGACGCAAGAAAATCACATGGACATCATAAGCTTAGTAAACAAAACAGGACAAGAAGTACTAAAGAACTTAAAGGAACAGAGCTCTCACAGAAACAGAAACATGACAGATTAACCTATAAGATTACATGCAAGGAAAAGACAAGACAGAGACACATACATATGTTAACATTACCTAGACAGAACTAAAAGAGGAGGAGGGGGGGGGGGGACTGACACAACAAGGAAAGACAGGAGAAGCAGACAGACACAGACTGAGGGCAAAAGGAGGAAATACAAAGAACAAAACTAGACACAAACACAAAACACCAGGAAGATCAGCAGGAGGAGAACTACAGCAATGATTCCAAAACACAAGAACATAACCAGCAACTTAAAGCCGAAACCAGAGGACCTTAAATACTAGTAATAATAAAGGGGAATGGGGAACAGGTGGGTGACAGGAAAAGGAGGCAAAAGCAAAAACCAGGAAGGGAATCAAACCAGGATGGATAACCAGGAATGGAACAGAACTCAGGACAGCCACAACGCTAGGGGAGGGACAATCATGACACGAACAGTCTGTAATTTTTATGGTAGGTTTATTTTAACAGACAGAGACAGAATATCAATAAAAAAAAAACATTAAATAAGGGTTATAAATGAATGTGTATTTGATTAAGTGAAATAAGTATTTCAGCCGCTACCAACCAGCAAGAATTCTGACCCCCACAGCCCAGTTATGTGCCCATGAGGCACACAGACTAGTCCTGTCCATTTAATATAGTACTCCTCATTATGTGTATAAAAGACACCCATTACAAAACCAGTCTCTTCCATTCAAGCCTTTTTATCACCATGGACAAGACCAAATTGCTGTCGAAGGACATCAGTGACAAGATTGTAGACCTGCACATGGTTAGAATGGGCTACAAGACCATCAGCAAGAGGCTTGGTGAGAAAGAGACCACTGTTGGCACGATAGTTAAAAAATGGAAGAAATACAAGATATCACTCAGTGGCCCTCACTCTAGAGCTCCATCTCACCACATGGGGTAAGGATGATTCTGAGTAAGTTGAGGTATCGGCCCAGAATTACATGGGAGCTTGTTAATGATCTCAAGGGAGCTGGGAGCACAGACATCAAGAAAGCCATTAGAAACACACTTCACCTTAATGATTCAGAGATGGCTTGGGAGAATATGATGTGGTCAGATGAGACCAAAGTTGAGCTTTTTGGCATCAGCTCAACTTGGCATAGAAATGCTGGATATGACCTCAAGAATACCATCCCCACTGTCAGCCATGGAGGTGGAAACATTCTGCTTTGGGGCCGTTTCTCTGCTATGGGTCCAGGAAGACGTCACCACATTGATGGGCTGTTGAACAGGGCCATATACTGTAGAATCTTGAATGAGAACCTCCTGACCTCAGCCAGAACACTGAAGATGGGTCATGGATGGGTCTTCCAACATGACAATGACCCTATGACTCTAAACATAATGCACATTAATAAAATTCCTGGAGTGGCCTAGCCAGTCTCCGGACCTTATTCCCATAGAAACTCTGTAGAGGGAGCTCAAACTTCGAGTTGCCAAGCAACAGCCTCCAAACTTTCAGAATTCTGTAAAGAGGAGTTTGACAAAATTCGTCCTGAGTTGTGCGCAAACCTGGTGACCAACTACAAGAAACGTTTGACCTCTGTGCTTGCCAACAAGGGTTCCTCCACCAAGTACTAAGTCAGGTTTTGCTTAAGGATCAAACACTTATTTCTGAGTTAATCAAATACAAATTACTTTAGAACATTTATTTGTTTTTTGGCTGATTTTTTTGTTGGTATTCTGTCTCTGTTCAAATAAACCTACCATAAAAATGATAGACTATAAGGGGGTAAACATACAAAATCAGCAGGGGATCAAATAATTATTTTCCCCAACAGTAAAATATTACTGTAGCTTATTTTCTTTCAACCTGTTTATATTTAAAATAGAGGGAGTGATTTATGGCACGATGTCATGGCATGGCACGATGTCACAGTAGGAAGTCACACAGAACTCATGACGCACAACAGTACTTAAATGATCTGATTCATTCTCAGTTAACACGCTTCTCCTTTCTTATTTTCTTATAAGTAATCCTAATTTTGTTAAATATCCATATATTAATCAAAGTTAAATGACATGTACAAATATTATACACACACACACACACACACACACTGGAGATCTAAATTAGAGAACAACACACAATGTCAAGGTCATCGTGTCCTTTGTGAAATTATCCTAACAGGAGTGAAATTGCATTATTTTAAGCTTATTTCATAAATTGTATATAGTCTAAAACACAGCATAAAAACTTAAATGACATAATTGAAAAAGAACACTGATCAAAATTAGAGAACCTTAATTATCTGACAAACCCTTTTTTAACTGCCAGCCTAACTTTCCAGTTTTCACTGACTTTGCAAAAATGGTGAGCCGTTCCAAAGTGATTGAAACCCTCCGGCAACAGGTTGTCCCAATGAAGGCCAAAGGGATAACCCTATTAGCCATAGCAAGAGAAGTTGGTTGTTCCAAGTCTGTGATTTCTAGAATATTGCATCTTTACAACATCACAAACTCATTCAAGTCCCCCAAGAAGGCTGGCCACGCACGACAGACAAATGCAAGAGAGGACATGATAATGCGGAGAATCTCTATGGGTAATCAGTTCAACACTGCAGCTGGAATCGCTCCTGTCACACACCAAAACAGATAAAGCAGTTCCTTGAAACTGAAAACACTAAAACAATTAAATGACCAGCCCAGAGTCCTGATCTAAACCCAATAGAAAACCTTTGGAAAATCCTTGGTGACAAAGTTATGGCCAAGAAACCCACAACAGTCACAGAACTGTGGAAGAGACTGGCAGAAGAGTGGACCAAAATCACACCAGTGCAGTGTGAGAGACTAGTGATGCCCTGTGGCTGCAGATGTGCTGAAGTCATTCAAAGCAAAGGCCTGTACACTTCCTACTGATTACTGACTGTTGTAACCTTCAGAAAATTTAGTTGTAATCTTTCTTTGTGCTACAGTCATTGATGTTCTCTAATTATGATCATCATGTTTTTTGCAAAATACAGCATTTTTTTTTTTTTTGCAATTTTATGCTGATATACTTTGATTATTTTGTAAAACACTGTTCTAGTGGCATAGTGTACCACTTACAAAAATCCTTCAAGTGTTGATCAATGAAGATTACATTATTTCTCTAATTTTGATATATATATATATTGCTAAGTACTGCTTTGGAGACTAAGAGATTTTTACTTACACACTGATTTCTTAACACCTTATATGTGTGAGATCTCTACCTTGGACTGCTAACACACACCAGTACCCAACAGTAAACTTACTAGACACATAACCTTCTAGATGCCTCGTTTCTGGGCGAGTTATGCAACATCTCCCATAATGCATCACTCTGACCTACTTTTTGTCCATGTAACATGATTTTTAAACTGGAGGGCTGGGAGGGCTAGGAGCAGCCTCCCAGTTCCCACAGCAATCGTCCACCAAATGACCTTCTTCTTTCAGTTGCATAACCCAACTGGGCAAGAAATAGAAAACTTGGGCTTCTGAACGAGCGAAGTTTAAGGCCCCGAAGCTTTGACGAACGATCCAATTAAAGAGAGAAGGAGAAACCGAAATTCCACCAAGACTCCTGATACCAATTTTCAATCATACCATTACTTTCCTCCTCTGTAGCAGAAAAGCTATTTACGCCCAGGGCTATATGTATAACACACCTAACACCCTTACAACAACATACAAATCAAGGAAACTACCGCGAAACACAAGCTAATTTTCCATCTCTCGTTTCTTTTACAAGATAAATTTGCTAAAGGCATTTAACTTGTTAAAGGCATTGAACTGTGTTCACCTAATCAAGTGCACTATGGATTAAACGTAGCCAGCACAAATGCTTAAATCCATTTCAGAGATTTAAGCCAAGCTTTGTATGAAAGTGGTCAGTTATGTAAGCCTTATTAAACATATCCCACTGTCCCCTCCCTCCTGACACAGATCAGGCGAATTAGATCTGGCTTGTCTCTTTGGATCCAGTCTGTTAGAGGTGGCGCTGTGGTGCAAGATTATCTCCAGAAACCTCCAAAAAAGGCGAGGCAAAGTTGCAATATGTAGGTCAGTGACCTACTTCCCAGAGGTCTGCGTAAAGCCTTTTTCTGCCACTCACTTCAAAGGCAAATGATCTGACCTGAAAAAACAGCATTGCTTAATACTAAGATTAAATACTAATACTTAATACTAATTCCTAATACTACTTCAGTGCCCATAACTTTTCAGTCCTAATCAACATAATAGCTTTAAATCCAGTGTTTATAATTATATATATTTTCAGTCATACCATTTATTTATTGTAATTATGCATTGACTAAATACTAAGCCAAAACACAATACATAAGAAGCCCGTAACACATTCTATTTTGTAAACAAAGATATACATTTAGAGGCATAGTGTCGTACAGCAACTGAAAATAAGACTCCAAAGTAACTTAGCAATGTATATCCAAATGCCTTAGCAACAGAAGTACTAGACCTTATCAGAGGTAGGTCAACTCCAAGAATTAGTGCAAGGATCAAAACAGAACTTGTGAGGCTTGGGAAATTACAACCAGTAGCTAATTTTGTGTATTACGGTAATCTTTACCGTAATAATGTAGCCGTTCCTAATGCACTTTAATTTAAAAGCAGCACAACATAAACAAATACTGATGCTAATCTGTGATACACTAAATAGTATATTTATGATGGAAGGGAGATTTTAAAACCTTACATGTGAGTTACATGAACTGATCCTAGTCCTGCAATAAACTACAATGGAGATTTAGTCTATGATTAAAAATCTCTGCCCACAAAATCAGTGCTATTTGTATACATTTTGGAATTGAACTTTGAAACTGGTCATAATTCATTCTGTCATACAGAATAAGCTACATTTAACTACCATATACTTTGGATTTTCTTTTCTGTTTTCATTGGCATCATGGAAGAATTGTGAGTTAAGGCACTATATACTCATTTTTTCATTTCAGGAATATGGATACAAGTGAAAGAGAAATAAATTAAAGTACAGATTCATTTAAACCAACAACAAAAACATCACATTTCAGTGCTGAAGATGACTTCAGAACATTAGCCTGATTTTGGATGAGAATTTAGGTTACACCTTCTTTTAAACGTAAGATGTCAAGGCCTTGTGTTAATCACTGTGTGTATTTTTGTTCCAGAAAAAAATAATAAAACAATAATAAAAAGAAAAACAATAATAAAAAAAAAATATTTGAAGTTTTAAAAGTTCAGATTACTTAAACCCAGCTAAGAAATTCTGAATGCTGATATCATTACCAAATGTGATGTTGCACTGAAACAATAAAATTAACAGTTTCTGTTTGTTTCCCTAAAAAACAATAGAAACTTTATGGTTCCCACAACTGGGAGCTTTTAGATCTACACCCCCATTTTGCTAAGGGCGTTCTATTATTGCTGTAGAAAAGTGATTATAACAGGTTATGCACTCTTTACTTCATGTCAATCACTTCTTTTGCAGGTCATAGTTACAGTCACACATGCTTTGTACTGCATTCTGAAATGCATTCCCTATAAGGTGATGGATCATTTTTAATAACATTCATTTATTTCTGTTTGTTTAAATTAAAATGAGTGTTATGTTTCAATAGGCAAAAAAAAAACCCACTTCAAAACATATTTCTAGGTAACTGTGTAATAAGATAATCTGCAAATCCCATCCCTTATCAAAATAAAATAAGCATTTGTATTAACAATATAATAAATAATATTTTACTGAATGTGCACATTTCTATGTATCAGTATAAGAATATAACACACACCCTTTCCCTTATTGTAAACTGTGCCCCAAATTCACACACATCTATAAATATAAATGTAATAAATATAAAAATGAATAAAAGAAATGCGTGTGTCCAGTAATGTACCCAACATTTCTATGCATAGGATCAGCAAGATACGGAAGTGAGGTGATGTCTTCAGGTGATGTCTTCAGCTCTTATTCCCTTTTAACTGAAGCCCATTTTCTTGAGAAGCTCTTTGTATCTACAGAGAAAGGGCTTAATATAATGTGGTGACAAGGGAGAGGGTGGTGGGGTGTGGCGGTAGGCAGGTTGGAGATATGCAGTTATGGAGAGCGACTGCGAGACATCAGGACCAGCACTCGGCGGATTCCAGTCAGCCTGTCTTTGAGAGACGTGAGCGGCAAAAAGGAGAGCTGAGCTCGGCCTTCGAGTGGAAGCACTGCCAGGAGCCACCAGCACCATGATGGCCCGTTGGGACTTGCCTGAACAAGACGCAATAGTCAACTATGAACACCTCCTCACACCCAAACAAGCTAATGTTCTCTCACTAAATTATACACTTTTTTTGGTTTGTTTTTTCACCTGTAAATCAGATACTATTTGATCATTAGCATGCCACATGGTTTGCTATTCCACATCGATTAAAATCTCACTCAGAGCTTTTCACTGTCCATTACTTTGATACTTTACAAAGTATTACACTTTCCAACTTGTACAATGCAGATGTTTGAAACAAGATATATAACCAAAAACAGTTATAGGACAGGATTTTAAAAGCTACTCTTTTAATGTATGATGCTTACTGAAGGTTTAAAACTACTTTTTAGTTAATCATAAAACAATGGTCTTTGACTTAATAATTCAAATGTAAACATCAAGCATTTTAAGAAGAGCACTTAGAATCTCTGACATGGTCTAGGGACCCACACAGATCTACTCCCTACAAGAACAAACCAAGAACAAACCACTTTAGCTGTGACCTTATCTCCATGCCAACAAAGATCTGAAAACTCTCAAGGCTCAAAGAAAATGTAAATGCTCCATGCCAAGACTATGACATTAAGATTGTTTTACAAATGAATATCTTAATAGGGCTTTAATGTGCTTACATGTACTTTATGTACTTTCTTACAAAAGGACGATAACGTATGCCAATAATGGAAGTTCAATAAGGAAATGTGAGTAATGAAACCTTAAATGGGTTTTAAAATGATATTATCAGACTTTACATCACCCATAACCATTAAAATAAGATGATACCTGGGGCTCCAAGTCCTTCTCTGGCATTGGTCCAAAGTGACGCTCTATTCGCTGCTTCTGTTCAGCTTGCAGGGAGTTAACCCAGACAAGTGCCTGGTCGTACACCACATCATGAAGCACTAACATCTCTGCTTCAGCATCTCCTGCTACCTGTAATGCAAAGAGAGGATCAGCATTTAACATGAGACATAAGCAAAGCCACAATCCTTTACCCGATTAATCCATAAATCCAAAACAAATCTACAAATAAAATCATTGAACAAACATAAAATAAATAGTTAAAAATGCAATAGGAGATAAAATATTTACCTTAATATCCTCTAAGTACTCAATGTCTGCAGTGTTATAGCCATCTCTTTGGCTGTGCTGGATAACTCTGAATCTCCTTCTTCCAATGGTGTCCACAACGGAGCAGCCATCAGCGAAGAACTCCACATTTCGAATCTCAAGCATGCAGCCATAATCAGCAAACCTAAAAGACACATTTGCAATGTTGCAGTTGCCAAGGGCAGCCATATTTCGGAATGCTTCATATTTGAATGTCTGACATAAACAAGTTGAGTCTTTGTGGCTTTCTGATGGCCCTTCTTGTTTACCCTTTAGTGGGGTCGCTCAGGCACATCCCAAACTGTTTTGTACCCGTTTCCATGCACCTGCGGATCATGAGCCTATAGCAGGGCTCGAAGATATGCAGGGGGCAAGGGACTGTGGGGAAGGCCATGGTGCAAACAAATATAGGCACGTTCTTGTTTAAGCTGTAAAAGAGAGTCATGTTCAGACATAGTGGTTTATGTCAAAAACAGAATGAACTTATTTTGTACTTTTGTACAAAGTTATTGCTATGCTGTTATTATTTTTGAAAAGTACATTTAATATTTATTATTTACTTATCTTTTACCTATGTAATTAGTAAATTCTGGTTTCTCTCTTAATAAACATACTATTACAAGTTTGTGGTCTGTATAATGTCATTTTGAAGAGCAAACACTAACTATATGTTTGTTGCTTCTTTTTTGTTCAGTTAAAAGGAAATCAAGCATACACTACATGTAGTGTAGTAGTACTGTATAAAATCAAGCATATACTACATGTAGAGTAGTAGTACTGTATAAAATCAAGCATATACTACATGTAGTGTAGTAGTACTGTATAAAATCAAGCATACACTACATGTAGTGTAGTAGTACTGTATAAAATCAAGCATACACTACATGTAGTGTAGTAGTACTGTATAAAATCAAACATATACTACATGTAGAGTAGTAGTACTGTATAAAATCAAGCATACACTACATGTAGTGTAGTAGTACTGTATAAAATCACTCAGCAGTAATTTGGATCCTTACTTGGACAGTTCTGCAATTTCCTCTTCGTTAACCTTCTGTCTGTCCACAAACTCTATTGGCAAATATTTGCTTATGATGTCCTCCATCAGAATAGTCTTACAGTACTGCCTTTGTGCCAAGTACTGCAGGAGAAAAGTATACAAAGTAAACATGGTTTCAAAATATGTGGTCCATCTGTGGTACAAAAATACATCAGCACTGAAATTAAATGTACAAAACTTAAAGCAAAACTTTTTTTCTTCTTCTAATTTTAGACCGACCTAAGATAAGACCACTTTCTTAAGATTCTTTTGAATAAATGTCATCATGTGGTCAGTAAATCAGTGGTGTTCAGTAAAGTTGCTACCTACTTCTGAAAGGTCCTCTTTGCATAGAGGGCATGAGGGATTGTGGTCCAGACAGCGCTCCAAACACTTCAGGCAGAACGTATGTCCACACGGCGTGGTCACTGGCTCATAGAAGAGTCTGTGTAAAGAAGGTGTTGTGATAACATCCAAAACTGTACATATACACACACATTTTTCCAGTTTACGTATCAAATATTATTCAAAATAGTGGACTACATAAAACAGTTCATTAGAGAATCTTAACTTTTGTTTTGATAAATGTTTGCAGTTTCCTGCAGGTCTTGTACATGTAACTTGTTAATGCTATTAAATACCTCATGCAAAGTGAACACTCCAGATCAGCTGGATCGATCAGGTCCGATAACATACGACACTGCCCTGGGGTCAGTTTTAACTGCTCACCTCCTGACAAAACAATATGTAATAATAATCAGCCATGTCAGATTTGTTATTATTCTACCAACACCTCAGAAGACATGCCATTTTCTGTACGCTTCAGAAATGTTTTACTAATAACGATGCAGTGTCTTGCTGTAGGCATGTGTTTTCTTTCTAAAACAATAACCTTCAGTGAAGGTAATCTTACATGACAAGTCAAGTGTAAGCTCTTTTCATATAAGGGATTTACATCAAATCTCTTTTGAGCGTTCCTCACCTTGTTTATAGCGCTTACATGTTCCGTCTCCGCTAGCGGTTTTGCTGTCATCTGCGGCTCCGAGTTTACGCTTGCGTAAGAGGCCTTGGTCAGTGATGCTGCCAGGTCCTTGTGTAACCCCTCTCCACTTGCAACAAGCCTTTCTATCACACAAACCCTCCATACTTGAAGAGGCCCTTGAACTGCCATCCTGAGCCGCACTGTTGTTGATGTAGATTTTATAGTCCTGAAGGGAAAAAACATAAACACTCTTTTGTTACTTACACTGAACCACCCCCCCCCCCCCCAAAAAAAAAGTCATGATTTTCTAAGGTTATAATCTCACGTTTTACTGCAGAAATGTACTTATTTTGTGTGCATCCCCTTACTTTTATATTTCAGCAAACAAGTTTTTTTCTACACCATTTAGGGTTCAATTATCTACACTTTTTTTCTAGAATCAGGTTTGTTTACAGCATCTCCCCACCTTGTATGACCTTTGTAACATGATGGGACCATGGAGGGCTGGGCTGGGAGAGAGTACCCTTGTCCTTGAAGACTGCAATGCTGTACAGTCAAGAATTTTCTTTTGCACACAATCCCTGACTGGGATAAGGAGATCACTCAGCAGCTATAAAGAAGAGTGTATTGGTTAAAGCAAGGAAACGGGTCTCTTGCCTCTGTGCGTCCTTGACATACAAGCCAAAGCTCTTCACTCTGAAGATAAGAGTTGAATCATGTGGATCATTACTAAACTACCATAACACAAACAAACATTTCTGTTCACCTTTTGAGCCTCGGTTTTGGCTAGTTCACTTTCATGATCCAAAGTGATGGACAGCAGGTATTCTGTTAAAGCCTCCTTTCGCTTTCCCAATGCAGCCAAGGCCTGTGCTTTCATTATGTGTCCCTGTGTGACACGGTAACAATAACTTTAGCAGTGTCGATTTGGCATGACAACTGAGAATCAAATTCACTTGCAAAACATAGCACAAAATAAACATCAAAATACACAAACATGGAAAAAAAAAGAACACAGTACAATAAATACTTAATATCTTCTTGAAATTCTGTTTTGAGGATTATCAAACACAAGAATCAGTGAAGGATGGAGAAAAATATTAATGCACTTATCACAAGCAAATGCGATGACTTTAACTTGCTAAAGCCTATATGTAACTAGTAGAGTGTGTATATGACCAAAAATAACAGAGCCATACTTTCACTACAAGGCTTTGACTGTCTCTTTCACTTTAGTACAAAATTGCTCCTTTACAATCTATTATATATCCTAGACAGTATTATTATAAAATTGTAGTTCGTTATGTCAAAGCCTCAAATTAATTTAGCTTGATTACACTGTAGAAAGTGCAAGTGGTGCATATAGTATAAATTTCTGGATGCAGAAAATGTATGCAAACTTGCTTAACAACACATAATTTTTTCATGATACATAAACTTGCTCTCTATTGTCCATAAGGTTTTTTGTGTAGGTTATTTTAACCATAATTCCTGTGGAATATTATATGCAGGATCCAAACTGCTTTCACAGATGTTCACAGTTTTATTACATGCATCTTTTTTTCAGTTTTTGGTAGCTTAGCTGCTTTTTTACGATGTTGTTTTTCAATATAAAACTATAGTTCACCTAGTTCAGTTAATGGATTAATCAAATGTTTATAAAATTTAAACAGCTACAGAAAACATGTTACTACAATTACTGCAACCTATTTTATATCATATGATATATCATGTATCTGGCAACCCATTTTCAATTCATACTACATCAAATCAAGCTGAAAATCATTTTAAGCTGTACCAAAATAAAAGAATAAACTCAGGTTAATAAGAAAGATGAAGATGATTCATTGTCAAAATGCTGAGATATCATGGTAAAGAGAAGGCTGAACTAAACGAGGATCTAGTAAGATTTTATGACATTTAGCCTTTGGTCAGCTATTTTTAGAGAGCTACTTAAGTTCCAAATGATGGCATCAGCTGGACGAGCTGAATCACTTTATGAGATCCAGTGATCACAGCACCGCTCACAATGGAAGAAGTGCAACACCATTGGGAATCTAAATGCACCAGCTAAACTAGTGAAACTACTCAATCAACCAGTGTACATTCACGCACTCCTCAAAGATTTTTGTCTGACCTTTGCCCAGACAGGTTTCAATTTGCAAGCCATATCAGCGTCGCTGAGTGCATCCTCAAATTTCTTCAGACTGGAGTTTATCTGTGAACGGTTGGTGTACAGCACATGGTCCTTTGGGGCTATGGACAAAGTGAGAAAAACAATTGTTATTGGAAATGTTTGACTTTAGGTGTACGAGCTCTGAAGACGGTTTCCTTTTTCCCTTCTAATAGACTATATGGTTGCCCTCCAGAACTGTTTTTGCAAAAACTTTCTTATAGGTATCACCATAATGAGCCATATTTCTACAATACATTTCACATTTCTACAGTACAAATTACATTTTGCAGGTACAGGTCTACACCACTGGGATGGTAGTCATAACATATAAATATGTGATTAAGTTAATGACCTTATTTTAAATATTATATCTCTTGACCTACATTTTTCCTCTTTTGTTGTTATACAACTGAGCGGTGTACACTTATGCAATAGTCAGTCTCGTAGCCTAGATTACATCTTATTCAACTTCCACGCCCCGTTTCCATATCTGCGACAAGACTCCCCAAAATAGACGTAATTGTAAGTAGTCGTCATATATTTTGAAAGCTGAAATCACGAGGTCGCTTACCTACGACTGTTCAGCGCAACCAAGAAAGTGATAAGATACTGCGTGATATTCGTTCCGCTGGTGATATATTAACATTTTACATAACTTTCGGTATTTACAGTTGTACATTTATATAATCCTGTTTCTTAGGCAATAATTTATACCAGAAGATCCCCACCTACCTAGATTTATTGCTTCGTTGTATTTTCCTAAGGCATCTTCCAGTCTCTTCTCTGCATACAGTCCATTCCCTTCTCGTCTTAGCTTGACGGCGTTCAGTTGAGATGGAAACCACTTTGCTAACAGGTTGCTAAGAACGACATTAACTCTATAATTGTGCGGTTCTGTGACTTTTGAATGGCCTTTGCAATCTTTACAACAAACTGTCTTTCTTTGTCTTTCCAGGCACTTTTTACAAAAACAATGTCCACAAAGCAAGGTGACAGGTTCATAGAGAAATCCAAAACATAAACCACAAGCAAATGCATCATATCCGCTGCGTTCAGTTACAGCCGCCACATAATGGCTGTTTTGACTGTCAAGCCGCTCTTTCCTCCGTAAACGGCCGGAGAGACACTGAATAAGATTTTCCAGTTGGACAGGTCGAAGGCGGTAGAATTCCGAGGCTTTCTGGTAGGTTTCAAATGCTTCGCTCAACTTACCGTCAAATGCCAGCGCATCAGCTCGTTTGACCAGCAACTGCTGCTGAATAACCGGGTCATTGAAGCGTAATATCTGGTATTCATATGTGCCCGTAGTGAGCTCAAAGTTTTTAGATTGGATAGCCTCTGGTGTGAGCTCCAGCATGCTATCCGTACTCTCAGTTCCCATGATGACACACGTCTATTTACAGAAATAAAATATGTTTTCCCTTTTTGGAAGTGACAAGGCGGTAATAAAAATACTCCATTTTCTCTGTCCCTTCCTTTTTTCTCAGATCAAGACTTCCAAATAACTATAGCTCAGCAATACTGATATGAGTACAAAAAAATGTTACATAAAAGTCATCATGTGACCAAAGCCAGCCAATCCAATTGGATTGGTTACTTAAACTGTTACAAAACAATTCAGTTGTAACAGTGTCTGGTCTGGGTATTATTTTGGTCACCTCACATGGCGCTCTGTCGAATTCGAGGCAAAATGCTAATTTAAATATCTGACACAAATTATACCCATATAATTACTACATTTCAAATTCGACAGCATTTACCTGGTCTTGTAATTCTTTCAGTTCTTAAATCTTGTTAAAGAGGTTTCATTTTTGCCCTATTGCTCCATAATCTGCATCCTACAGCAATAAGGTTTTGAACGACTACTCGATATATAGGTCACTAATCATCATGTGAACTCAATCCTAGTTTCAGACAGTGTTTTGTAATGAGACTGACAATTCTGCCATGTCTGTAACCCAGCTAAATAGTCTTTGACTTTAGTAAAGAACAAGTAGCACACTTAACTAAAATTTGATTATTTTTCCTTAGTGATCATGAATAAGAAATATAAATATAGCCGCAAGCGGCAATTGCGGGTTCACACATAAGGCCTTTTGACCTCAAAAGGCAAAAAGAGGCCCAAAAG
>JAOYMR010000009.1:10100772-10120999 GCA_025802075.1 Tenebrosternarchus preto | reverse complement strand
ATATATTCAATTCCACAAACACAAATCAGAACGCACATGACTGCTTCTTTATTATTATTATTATAGTTGTTGTTGTTACCACTGTTTGCGAAAAAAGCTTTACCTTAAGTGACTAACTCGTATCAGTCGTTTCCGAACATTCGGTATTTTGGTGCAAGCACTGAACAATCTCATGCGTTGAAGTGACGCTGCTGTGTGGGTAGCGCCGTTAATTCGTCGATCTATAGCTTATTTTCTTAGAAATGTGTTGTGTGTATGATATATAGATCATTTGTCATCTTTACACGAATGCTTCTCCTGTATCACTGTCAGGTAGCTAAACTAGCTAGCTAGAAGTTGCGTATGAAGGGTTTTGTCACAGAAGATATGGAGTTCGTACACTGAACACATAAACAGGTATGTTAGCTACGATGCGCTGTATTTTGTGTCGAATTATATTTCGATTGATTTTCAGCTCGCTCCCTAGCTAGATAAGTAAACTATCTAGCTAGAGTCAAGTTGAAATGTTAAATGCAAGCCTAATGTAGCTGTCTCGCTAGCTAACCTGCCATTAGCTAGTAATGTTAGCTAGCTAATCCAACATAGTCCAGATGATTTCTCGGCTCTAGAGGTCTGCCAGCCAGTTTAGCTAGCTGCTTTGTCAACAAAGGATGACGATAGCTAGATAGGTGCCTAAAGCTAACCAAGTCTGATGTATAAAACACACGGTCTTTGTTGCAATTGCATGACTTTCTACGTATTGCAAATTTAAGACTACTTGGCAAGCTAAAATCAATATCGTGTTCTAGTGGAATGTTTAACTAGCTAGCTACCTAGGTACAGTATATCTTTTGGGCTGAACAGCTAGCCAGCTAGATACCTATTTTACCATCTACAATTCTAAACAGCCAAGCTGACCTACACAACTCGTAGCTATCCACTTGGTATGTCATACTAATTAAGACAAATATGATGGCTAGCAGCGTTATCTTGAATTTATCCTGAATTAGTCGAAAGTCGATACATGGACAGTAGCTAGTAAAGCTAGTCGTAATATCATAGCCATAGCTTGCTAGCTAGCTAGCTAGCTGATTATTGGAGGATTCATTTGATGTTACTTTAAATCTAACTATCTATTCTAAGAATTCCAACATGTACTTTAGAGACATAGAGACTGACGTCTTAAAAATGGAGCTGTCTTTTCAGGCACTCAGACATATGTATTAAACATGGATTACAAGTTGAAATCAAGCCTAATTTCAAAGGCCACATTGTAATATATGTGCTTTGAGCTGGTCTCGTGTTTATATTGCACTTAGATTAATCAAACCATTAAAAATAAAATCTTTATTCCAAGCCTGCCAGATATATTAACAGGTTAAGTTTAGTATTACTCGGTTATCATTTAGGTAAGTCAAGACACTTGAGAAAATTAGTGGGTTCTTTCATTTAAGGTAAATGTGTTGGGGCACCATGTCATCATTAAACAGTTGGTGCATATTTAAACACTGTTTTATTTGATGAATATATTGAACCAGATGTGTAAGATAGCTAAATATTTAGGTTCAGAAAGTAAAGTTTAATAGGCAATTGTAACAGATTCAGCTTTTACCAATGTACTGTTAGACTGAATCCCTTAAGGTTCTGATTACCAATGTAGCAAGGACCAATTTGACCCAATAAAAATTGAGTTGTTATTAGTATCATGGCACAATTAGTAGCTGTATTTTTATGTTGCGCAGGACAAGATGTCTGAACAGCTTTGCAATGTGAATTTTTAAAACCTCAAACCATCCCAGACAACCACTCCTAGAAACCATTCTGGCAAAATCACAACTCAAAACTTGAAGGCATCTCTGCCTTGTAGGCAAAATGAATGTAATTGGTTAACAGCAAGTGGGAAGAGACTAATGTGATTGGTTAACAAGCAGTTGGTGGAGATTTTCACTCCACGTGATTCCTCAGATGTGACTGCAAGAAATGAGCAAGTGTTTAAGAACATACTGCAGCACTCAGCAGAACAAGGCAGTTGTACTTGCACATGAAGTTTAATGGTAGTTTCCGCTCATTTATAACAAAACCACCCTTTAACAAAGTTATTAAGACACACTATTATACACACTAGTATGTGTTCAAAACACATTTTAGGATAAAATGGTAGCTAACATTGTCATATAAACAAACAAAAATACCACTCGTATACATGGAATGTACTATTCCATGTTCATACCTGTTTCAGAGGGAGATCATTTTCCAGCTTCCACAGAGGGAGTGTTATCACCATGACTGCATGTGCCGGTTGCAATTCTGCTATGAGGCACAGAACAACATTTCTCCCTCAATACTAAAAAGTAAAAACAGCATTAGTTAAAAGAAACATACCCTCTCAGACACTGCAACATTATGACTGATAGCAAACTATTAAGCTGCCATCATTTAATTAGCATTCTTAGGAAGCTAACTAAAAACAATTAAAGAAAAGATGCAGCTTTAGAAGCTAGCTAGCATAGTACATCATTTTTCAAGAAACTAAAACCATATAAAAAGCTCTGAATATAAGGCAAAACAATAATTAAAATGGCACACGTTTCATGTAGTGCATGTGAAATGTGCTTCGAAAGTACATCGTTTTCTAAAGACAAGCTCTGCAGGTTATTTTGAATGACATTGTTTGTGATCTGATCCTTCCTTCTGCCTCCAAGGCTACATTCAGAGCTACATTCAGAACAGTTTTCAGTTGTGATTTCACACAAACCCTAAAAACCTCAAACCATTCCAGGCATAACTGTATGTACAACTAGTGAATGACTAAGTGAATGACGTGGATGAGAGATGTTAATTTTAAATTACCCATCTAATAATGTTTTTGGCAGTTGTGTTTTGTCATTTCTGTAAGTTTCCCCTCACATTAATACAATGAGGGGGTTGACAGTGAACGTCAAAAGTCATGAGCACACAGGCAGCTAATTTAACAGCAACTATATTAAGCTTCACTTGACATCTTTTTTTTGTACTTTTGACTGTTAATAACTTTGATAGACAATACTTTAAAATGTCATGTTCAACAGTAAATTGTTCTAATAGATCCTCAGGGTCAAAGTCTTTACAGGTGTTTCTGTAGCTACAGCGTAGAAAATAAGTATTTGATACACTGCTAATTTTGCCAGTTTTCCCACCTACAAAGAATGGAGAGGGCTGTAATTTTTATTGTAGGTACACTTCAACTGTGACAGAATCTAAAAAAAATCCCCAGAAAATCACATTATATGATTGTTAAATAATGAATTTGCATTTTATTGCATGAAATAAGTATTTGATACAATAGAAAAACAGAACTTAATATTTGGTACAGAAACCTTTGCTAGCAATTACAGGAGTCTGATGTTTCAATCCTTTTTGACCAGGTTTGCACACACTGCAGCAGGGATTTTGGCCCACTCCTCCATATAAATCTTCTCCAGATTCTTCAGCTTTCGGGGCTGTTGCTGGGCAACATTGAGCTTCAGCTTCCTCCAAAGGTTTTCTGTTGGGTTCAGGTCTGGAGACTGGCTAGGCCACTCCAAGATCTTGACATGATTCTTATGGAGCCACACCTTAGTTGCTCAGTGTTTTGGGTCATTGTCATACTGGAAGACCCAACTATGACCCATCGTCAATGCTCTTCCAGAGGGAAGCAGGTTGTTGGTCGAAATCTTGTGATACATGATCCCATCCATCCTCCCTTCAATACAGTGCAGTCGTCCTGTCCCCTTTGCAGAAAATCACCCCCAAAGTAGGACATTCCACTCCCTTGCTTCACGGTTGGGACGGTGTTCTTGGGGTTGTACTCATCTTTCTACTTCCTCCAAACACAGCCAGTGGAGTTTACATGGTACATGGTCAAAAACTTATTTCATGCAATAAAATGCAAATTAATGTTTTAAATATTATAGTTTTATTTTCTGGATTTTTTTTAGATTCTGTCTCTCACAGTTGTGTATCTATGATACAAATTACAGACCTCCCTATTCTTTGTAGGTGGGAAACACTGCCAAAATTTGCAAGTTATCAAATACTTATTTTCCCCATTGTATGTGGCTAGCTGTTGGTATTCATTTCCCAAAGCACTTCACATCAAACTTTAATTCAGGTTGAGTATTAAAATATTGTCATCATGTTACATTGAATAATGTGAGTATTATCTTGTAATTAGCTAAATGAAAAATAATAGACAAATGTTAAAGGACAATGTCAAAGCTATGGTTAAGATTCTTCATGTAAGTTTTATGTCATCAAGATATTGCCAAGATAAATTTGTGGTAAAGAAACAAAGTTTAATTCCACAACACAATATGAATGTATTCAGTGTTGTATTTGCTCCCAGTATAAAGATACGGGGGTGTGCTAACAATTGTGGCCCGAGATAGAACAGAGATTGTGCTGCCTACAGTCTCTACTGCGCATGCTCTGGCTGCACATCTGAACTTCTGCGCAACTGCAGATAAGATGGCAGCTCCCATTTCGTCCATCTTTGGTGGCTTCAAAAATTAACAATGGGAGTCATCAGAGATGTACCATCCATTCATACAGCCTAAGATCTGAGCCCCACCTCCCTTAAAAAATGTAAACCATTCCAGATACCCACCTCCCAAAAAATTACAATTAATATAATATATATGTAATTTAGGCTAGAGCCTAGTTCTCAAGTGCTTGACAGTTGTTAACGAATACAATTACTCCAAGTACTGTACAAGTTAAACACAGCAAATTGTTTTGCCCACTGAAATCTTGTATTTCGTTCACGTATATGATCAAGCAGTGATTCAGTTTGTTTTCTCTGTATGGGTGTTTAGTTATCTGTAGTCTAATCTGTTTGATGCTGTAATGCAATTCTGTGCTCTGTTTTTTCAGGTTCCAAATGTCTGACGACCTTTATGAGAAGTTCCTTGCTCCTGAGGAGCCTTTTCCTTTGCTGTCGCAGCGGGGAAACCTCAGTGAAGATGGAACATTGGACGTTAGTGACTTTGGCTGCCAGCTGTCTTCTTGTCATCGGACAGACCCTCTGCGCCGGTTTCACAGCAATAGGTGTGGCACTATGCATATTTGCACATTTCATTGACTAGGGATGTCTTCTACCATTGGCTCTAAGCAGTGGTCCAAACGTCATGGGAGCAACACATGGTGAAGGTTTGAAGAATTTGAGTTTATTGATAGTTGATGGGTTTTTACTGATTATCAGTCTAAACTCATCGGTGTATCTTCTCTTGAAGTGGCTTCAGACCCTGAACAGATATTATACAGCTATTAAATTGTTAAAATAATTTATAAATGCGTTTAACAATTGTTACAATTTTTTTTTTCGTTATCTCTGTTCTTTGTTTGCATAATACTGACTACATCCTGAAACTGTGTAGGCAAGGTGGGATTTAATTTAAACCCTACCTGTGTAAATATTAAATAATAATAAAAAAAAACCCGACAATAATAATTTACATGGAAGGTTTAAAGTTTGTATGATAACTAATGGTCATGTGGTAGGTTTGTAAAATATTGTCTGTTCAGTACTTATGCAATGAAATAATGCATGTCTCTACCTTGAATACTTATCATTTACAACCAAGCTTATATCTTAGTATATCTGAGTTTTCAGAGGGAATTCTTATTTTAAATCCTTAAACACAATGATGTTGTCAAACAATGCAGATTTTTTTTGTTTTACTTTCGCACCTTTGTTAGCTTGTACCAGTTTCTGAGGTTGTTCTTTCCATTCCTGCTTACAGCAGGCTATTTTTATTAGTCAGATAAACAAACAACAAACATGGGCAAGGCAAGGTTATTTATATAAAAGTGCATTTTATTGCTGAAAACAAAAAAGTTAGAGTGTTTAAACAGAGAGCCTGGTCAAGTAAAGTTTTTAGTTTAGATTTGAAAGGATCTAGGACTAACTGACTAGTATATGCGGCAGGATATTTGATAGATACACTGGTTCTGCAACACCAAGCGATTTATACACCAGTAATAATACCTTAAATTCAACGTTAATATACTTGTAGCCAGTGTAAAGATATAAAAAAAAATAGGGGTTGTGTGTTCCCTCCCATTGCTCCTAGTCAGCTCCAAAAGGTATTTTTTTAATCAGCTGAAGCTGTTTGTCTTTTTGGGAGTGCTGTTAGCAGATAGCCAACCCTGCTGTTAAAAACAAGCGTGAATGAGATGTTTTGATGGGAAATTTAGTAATTGATTTGATGTGAATGCTAAAACTGAGATGAGAGTCTGTTAATATGAATTAGCTATTAAGAACCAGGACTATATAATAATCTCTGTTTTAGCTTTATTTTGGTCCATCCAATGTGCTCAGCCCTTACAAGAGTCAAAGGGACCATAGTTGTTTGAGGAGAAGGCCAAGTAAATCTGAGTGCTGTCGGCATGGTTGTGGTAAAATTGCCCTAAACCATATCAAATTTGGCCATGAAGAAGCATGCTACAGTTAAATTAGAGTGGCACAAAAATGTAACCCTGGGGGACGTAATCACTGGCACTCTTGTAAAGGTTCAGTCTCATTTCACCCCTTGCCTCTAATACTTAACCCTATTCATTTGCTAACGTTACATCAGTATTGCTGCATTGTGTGTAACATTTTGACATATTTTTCGGTTCATATCTAATCCCCCCTCCCTCCAAGAAGGCATATGTCCAATATTTTTGTAAAGTTCTTTAACGAGGTTGTTGAATATTAATGTTTCCCAAAAATCAGTGCAGAATAGAAGAGTTGACTGAGCACTGCAAGTAGCCTCGTCATGAACTGTTCTTTTTTGTAATTTATTTTTTGTGACTGATTGATGTAGGAAATTGAAGTTGTGAACAACACCTGCAAACAGCTGCAAAAGGATGCCTATATTCCATGCGAAAGAGAGAACCACAGCACAGGATAGCATATTGTAAACAACGAAAACCTGTAGAGTATGTTTTTGGAAAAGGCATCGAAGACTAATGATGTTTTGAGTTCTTGAAGGGTTTTCCCATTCCATAGGGGAAGATTTCAACTGCTATCTTTTTTTAAGGGGCAAGGGGACAGTTGAAAGCAGGGTATAAATAAGAAATTGATTGGGCCAAAATAGTTCATGCATTGCGTGTATGAACTGAACTGTTTTAGGACTGTTGGAGACTGTTGATGAGAGTTTTATGGTCAGTGGTATCAAAGGCAGCACTGAGATCAGTCGTAGAACTGATACCTTCCCAGGTTTTTGAGTTAAGGCTGGTCTAACTGAGATTTAACGGACTCGAATGGTTTGCATGGTGCTGTGAACATTTTACTTTTTAAAAGTATAGCTGTGCTGTCATTTATAAACCTCTTCTCATAAAGGTCTTCTGAGTTCTACTGAGGCCTATATATCAAAAAACACTTGGTAGCCTAATGATCTGACAAAGCTACATCTTTAACTGAGGCTGATATGTTGAGAACTTTTGAGATAACCAAATCTAGAGCATGATCATGGCATTGTGTGTTCTCCCGGACGCATGCTGAGAGAGACCAAAAGAATCCATTATGAGACCGAGATCCTTGGCATAGCTGTCCTTGGGATTGTCAGTATGCATGTTAAAATCACAAGCAATTACAAAATGGCCAAAATCAATGGATGTAAATTCATCAATAAAAATTGATTATGCTTTGGAGAAATGTAGAAAATTAAAAGTAATATTCTTGCCATCTTTTTCCAGAACTTTCCTGTATCTGTAGCACTACTCTTAAAAAGACAAAAAAATGTCAATTTTCGGCTCCGTAGTGTTTGACATGTCTATAAATAATTCAGAGCTAAGCAGAGAAGTGTTTGAGCAGCAGCGAAGCTGGAAGCAAATGCAATATTGGATAATAATGTCTTAACTGATGAGACTTGCTGCATTGCTCACTGATCAGAGCCAAGTAAAAGTCATATTTTAATCATAATGATTTTTAAGGAGTATGAAAGCATTAGTTTATTAAGATTTGTGAATGACTTTTATCTGTGAATGTCTTGGTTAAATAGCTTTGGTAAAGTAGTTTGTGTCAATAAATGATACCACCAGATGCTTGGGTACAGATGTTCTACAGATATCTGATGTTGCACAGAACCAAGAATACTTTGAAGTATGAAATGCTTTCTCTAGTTGAAGCTCATGAAATATAATTTCCAAATTCATCCATTTGCTTTGTTGTCTTTAGATGGAATCTGACATCATGCGGCACCAGTGTGGCAAGCTCAGAATGTAGCGAAGAGCTCTTTTCCTCTGTGTCTGTGGGAGACCAAGATGACTGCTACTCCCTCCTCGATGACCAGGAGCTCACCTCTTTTGACCTGTTCCCAGAGGGCAGTGTCTGTAGTGATGTGTCATCTTCAATCAGCACGTACTGGGACTGGTCAGACAGTGAATTTGAATGGCAGGTAAGATTAAGTTAAGTGACAACTGTGCTTTCTTATGCGTTCCCATTACATGCAATGAATCCTTGTGTTTGTCAAAGATCTGTCTAGATATATAAGCACTTTTGGCCATCAGTTTAAGATAAGATAAGATAACACTTTATTAATCCCGAAGGAAATTACATCAGTGTTCACAAAAATAAACCCAAAAACCCTGTTCCATTTATAAGTTAGCTAAGAGCTGCCTTCTGAAGTCCTTTATTAGAGTCAGATTTTAAAAACAGCATATCAAATGTAGCTCCTGGTGAAGTCAGTCGCATTGTCACAGGATCAGAGTTTCATTTAAGTCTGAAAAATATGATGGACAGAGTAGTCACTCTGATTACAACAAGTGAAGAAACATTTAAAACTGCTTGTTTGCTGATTCATCAATTACATTATAAATAATTTTTATGGTTATTATTATCAAAGAGATCCATCTTATGTAAGCTTGTCACCAGCTATTAGTAAACTACCTTTGTTGCTAACCACAATAATGTTTGCAAGACATTGGTAAAATGAAGAAAAAAAAAAAGTGAATAAAGCAAGAATTGTTTGGTTCCTTAAAGGAACATTGTGTAAGATTTAGATTTATTAGCAGAAATGGAATATAGTATACAGAACCATGTTTTGCATAGTGTATAATCACTGTTAACTATGTATCATTGTGTTTTTGAATGAATGAGCCCTTCGTATTTACATAAGAAGTGGGTCCTCTTCCAACAGAGACCACCATGTGACGCTTCCATGTTTCTATAGGAGTCCAGAAGAGACCAGCCAAACATTGACTCTAGACAGCCCCTTTCACCTTTTTATGTAGAAATGATCATTTTAATTTAGCAGTTAATTGGTTAGTAAAACCTAGAATGAAGAAAAAGAAGAATCCGTGGTTCTGCTGGTCTTGGTTAACTATTTTGTTTTGTGAGAACATTGAGAACCCAGATCTTGACAAATGGAATATTATACTTCATATCATATGTCATAATAATTATTTTGTATAATAAAAAGCAAGAGAGATCTCATGGGCTCTAAATCACCAAACCTACAGATAGCGAAGGAAAAATCTTCTAAAACCCTATAAAACTGCATCCAGCGTGACCACATTGGTAAATACTGACACCACATGGCAACAACATGTGCAAAAGGTCTATTTACAGGACAACTAATTGTTAAATTACCAATCACATCACTCCTCCCAGAAGGTCTCAGGAAGGAAAGTTGCATTTCTGGTATCTTCTTGTAACACCCTCTAGTGGAGGTGAACACAAAAGCAGGGATGTAACAAAATATTTCTTCAAAACTTTTAAAGGACCCAATAGTGAATGACAAAAAACAGCTCTGCTGGGTTGATGTTTGGTAAGAAGTCTGCGTTGTAACTCGGGGTGGTAGGGACTTAAAAACTTCACAGCCTTTGCAAAAATCTTAGCCATGAAGTTGGTAGCACAGTCTGTTTGGATCACATTGACCACTCCAGTGGAGTGAAAGATTTCCCAACAGTTTGTGCCATAATCCTCTACAGAGGAATAGCTTCAGGAAAGCATGTACACATAAGCATTAAGAGTTACTGGTCCTGTTTTTGCCTTTGGGAGGAGGCCAAAAGAATTTACAAAATGTTCTCGCACATCCAGAATCGGGTGCTGGCTGCTGGCAGCTTTCTGACAGTTCTCACACCCTCAGCAAAATGAGATAACATTCCCATGTTAACCTGGCCAAAAAAAGTTTTCTGAATTCTCTGGTATATATTATTAATGCCTAAATGTCCCAACTATAGGTGTTCATGACCCACTCTTAAAACAAACATACAATTCAGCTGACACTTCAGTATGGAAAGTGCTATTCGCTGATTATTATTAGCTGATTACTCTTCAGATTCACATATCAAAAGGAAACATAGCAGAAACGAGTCATCCTTGTCCTGAGCCTTAGAAGTCATTTCTTGACTGACTGGGATGTCAGCTGAAACAAAAACTAACTCGCTAGAAGAGTAGGTGGCAAGACTGAACATGTGTAGTAACACAAGCAGCAACAACATTACCAAATTTCTCTATAAGATTAACATCAGGTTATGCAGTTACATTAGAAGGACTAAAAACTTCTAAAACAGAGTTGACCTCTTTTTCCCTCCCAAGATCATTAACAAGGAGAAAATCAATACCAGCAGCAGGGAGAGCAGATCTAAGACCCATCCGCACTGGACCATTCACTAGGTTTGACTTCAAAGCAATGTCATGTTTAAGGACATCAATATACCCGTCATCAATATCTCAAAACCTTGGCACAGCACAAAAGACCCACGGGAGGCTTCACTGTTTTAATGGAAAAATGCCCTTGTAAATAAACGACCGAGTTGCTCCAGTGTTGCGTTGAACCACCACGGGCACAGCAGCACTGTCGCATCCGATAGATACCAAACTCTCTAAAAGATGCGGCTGGTATCCAGCTGGTGGTATTGAACCCTCAGGAATGGTGCCACTCCCGCATGGAGCCCCATTAGGCTGAGCGTAGGGATTGTGTTGACGGCCCTGCTTTATGTTTAATCTTGAAACGGTCAACGGCAACGTGGGCTTTTCTATGGCCGTAAAAACATGCTTAACAGTGTTAAAACTCGAACTGTTTAAGGACTGGGTGGTCAAACATTTTCTAATTTTCTGTCTGTATGCCTCAGGAACCATCTGTTAGAGATACAAGATGGTTGTTTTCAGTTTCATAATCCAAGATATCACTTAAGGACAAGGCAGAACAGACTTCCTCCAAATTTCTTTTGGCCACTTCAATGAAGTTGCAATATGCTCAAATGCATTAAAGTATGCCAGTTAAGCCTCAAGAAATGGAGGTGCTTATGTGATGTACTTAGTCATGGCAAAATTGCTAGACCCCCATCTGAGAGCTGGAGGAAAACAGCTGGAGAGACACCCAATCGCGGGTCAGTGGGAGGACCAGATGAGGGTGTATTCGGTGCAAGAGGTGGGGACAAGGCAAACTCCCGCGACTTCAGCTGCTGTGGCTGGCCCTTGCACTGGATTACAAAAGCTATGACAAAACTCCTCAGAACAGAAGCTGTTTTAGATCCAACCATGTGTGGAAAAATGCAGTCATCCATTGCTGCTGTAATGGATTTTTTTTTTTTTTTCTTTGCATTCCCTCAGGAGTAGGCAGCCGTAAAACTCCCATTTCTAAAAGTCCCATTTGTGTTGTCAGCGCAGGACTGGTTTACATTGTGTTCCCATACACGCCGACTACCGAGGCGATTCGGGTCCAACATAAAACGGCAAGCATCGCGGAGCGGCTATGACTCGCTCTCCCGCTTCAAGTGTAAAATGAGCCAGAGCTGGAACTGTTCTGACGCACTATTTGCATACTGGCTTGCTCATGTCCTCTGCCTTGCCATCCTTATTTGCCAAATGCCCACACAGCACCCCTGTTATTTCTCACCAAGACTGGTCACAAAGGCTGTGAACTCGATCTTAGCTGCTGTTCTTACATAACCAGCTGCCCTACTGTCAGCGCGCTGCGATGTGGATCAGAAAGAAAGCACTATCGATAGTATAGATACTGTGGAAAATCGGTATTGGGCCTTTTCAAAAATGTTCATTTTTAATATGTATTGATGTTTGACAACACTGGTTATTAGATGCATGCTTCTTTTCAGTCTTGTGCTTTTTCTTCTTTTTGCTCTTCTAACCACGTATTTCTTTGCTGAGTGTCCCATCTAGTGGCGTGAGCGGCACACTGCCTGACCAAAGGTTGAGAACATGCTCGTGTTTATCTACTTGCCAAACATTTAGAAAACATTCCCCTGTCTGATGCTGCAGACCCATTCGTGACCATTTCAGTTTCTACAGTCGTATGCACTTCATCAACTAGCTTAAAGAATCTGCTTTTGTTTGCAATGCTTGTTGATTATTTAAAATCCATAACCATATAAAACTGGTAATTCTTCATTTCAGCACAGTATTCAGGCTGATAGTCTAATGCCAACCGTGGCCCCCTGTCAGGGATGGCAAGGCTTTCTCTGATGGGGCTTAATGTGTGTGGGGGTGGGGGGGGGGGAAATGTCTTATTTAATTTGAAGTGATTTACATTTATATCACATGATCAGTTATTACCATTTCCCTCGATGATTGCAAGTCCACATAGAAAAGCTATTGTGTATAAAAGCAATTGAAACATTTTTTTTGCGCCGTCTCTAAGAAAAACGTAGACGAGCCTTCCTCCCTAGACATTGGTGAGTGAATAGAATACTCAAACTGTAATTGACTAAAGGTTTCATTTGATTACATTTGGAATTCTTTGGGTGTGCTCCAACCTCCCTAATGTACATTCACCTGATACCTGGTATAGGTTGTGTGAAAACCTTAGATCTACAAAAAAACTTTCATAGAGAGGAAATTTATTTTTGTCGACCTGAGATAACAAACCACAAAAGGCCTTGTTGGAGATGAAAGATGTAGCTAATTTATAAAGGACATCAACACTAAGATTTTGCTCATACGGTCATGGGTATTTGGCAGTGTAATGCCATTAACTTTCCCAGTCCTAGATGTACATAAATAAGTCATATTAATACAAGGTACAAAAATGTATTGATATTTGTAACATGTCTTTCTTTCTAAATTAATGTCATTGATTGTCCCATCCAATCTGACCCTATAACAATACAAGTGGATGCAGTTTTAGACTCTTAATATGTGTCTTTTCAGGAATGGTTTAAAACTGTTTCTTTTATAAGTTTTATAACTCTAAGTAGATTCTTGTAACAGCTTTCATTCACAAATGACCACCTTTCTGTGTTTTCAGTTACCAGGAAGTGACATTGCGAGTGGGAGTGATGTGCTCTCTGACATTATACCCAGCGTACCGAGCTCACCCTGCCTTGTTTCAAAACGAAAGACCAAATCTCATGGGAACCTGGATGAACTGCCATGGAGTGCCATGACTAATGATGAACAGGTATGGCTTCATCAATACGAACTGCTTTTATTTATTTATTGTAAACGATATTATAATTACTGACATATGAATGACGTTTGTCCATGTCACTTATTTGTCAATTAAAACCACACAATTGTTAAATAAATAAATACATACATACATACATACATACATACATACATACATACATACATACATACATACATAATACAAAATGAGTAAATAATGTAGAGTGTGGTTTTAAAAATGCCAGTCTTGGCATGAGGAAGTAATTTAATTCAGGTTTGAGACTTTAGGACTAGAACATAGTAGCTAAAGTAACAGATTCAGAGTCCCCTTACCACCGGAAGCAGAAACACAGAGTGTGTGCATTCTAGTTTTTAATTTTTGTGTCTAAGTAGCTGGGTTGATGATTCATTACCTTTTTTCTTACTTATCCTTACAGTTAGACTGACTTGGTAATGAGGAAAAGCTGCAAACTATTTATTGATCTTTTTATTATTTGCGTATAAAATAAAATAGTCTGTTTGCCACTCCGAAAAACACCTAATGCTTTTCCCCGATATAAACAGATTTGATATTTACCTTTCAGGTGGAGTATATTGAGTACCTGAGTCGGAAAGTGAGTACAGAGATGGGACTCCGAGAACAGCTTGACATAATTAAAATCATAGACCCAAGTGCTCATGTCTCTCCGACAGACAGCGAGTTTATCATCGAGTTGAACTGCCTCACAGACGAAAAACTGAAACAGGTAAGTGCTACTGAATTCTTGATACATTTTTTAAAAGGTATAGTGCTAAATAGACTAGATCCTCTCACGATTTCTTCCTCTTGCTCTCTGGGAGTTTTTCCTTGCCACTGTCTCCCTTGGCTTGATCACTGGGGGCTTGGACTTCTGTAAAGCTGCTTTCTGACAGTGGCTGTTGTAAAAAAAAAAAAAAAAAAAAAGTGCTATAGAAATAAATTTGACATTGAAATTGTAGACCTGTAATGCACTGAGAAGGAAACCACCCCCCCTCCCTCCCTCCCTCCCGCACCCCCCCTGGCGGACAGGTGCGGAACTACATCCGAGAGCATGGGCCACGGCAGCGGGCCGGCAGCACGCGGGACAGCTGGAAGCGGAGCGTGCCCAGCAGCGCCAGCGGTGGTAGCAGCAGCAACGGCAGCATGGTGAGCAGCGGCGGCAGCAGCAGCAGCGCTGGCTCCACCGCCTCCAACTCCTCCACCAGCATCAGCCGCGCCCACAGCGACGGCAAC
The DNA here is from genome assembly GCA_025802075.1 of Tenebrosternarchus preto. Lineage (NCBI taxonomy): Eukaryota > Metazoa > Chordata > Actinopteri > Gymnotiformes > Apteronotidae > Tenebrosternarchus > Tenebrosternarchus preto. Next base: position 10,106,414 of record JAOYMR010000009.1, on the reverse strand, counting down.
CTGGCCTCCGCCGCCGAGCGCATCCGAGACTCCAAGGTGGGCGGACGTCCGGGCCACACACCGACCAGGTCCGGTCTTGGACTGGAAATGATGTGATGCTGTTAAGTTATCACAGAGAATTGTTTTTAGTCCTGGACTAGACTTAATCTGGGTCTAGGAAACTGCTGATTAGTCATTAATTTTACTTATTGTGTCTTATCATGTAATATAAGCAGTGAATTATTATTATTATTATTATTATTATTATTATTATTATTATTATTATTTATTAACTATTTTTGTGATCATGACCATGTCCCAAGCAACTGAATAATGAATTATGTTTTTTTGCTGCATGTGATTTTGATGGTTCACGGCTTTTTGCAGAAACGCTCTAAGCAGAGAAAACTGCAGCAGAAGGCTCTGCGTAAGCGCCAGCTGAAGGACCAGCGGCAGGCTCGTAAGGAGAGACTGAGTGGTCTGTTCGTTAATGAAGAGGTCCTGTCACTCAAAGTCACCGAAGAGGAGGACCATGGCGACGACGTCGACGTTTTGATGTGACAAGAGTGAATTAATCAGTGCTCCCTCTAAGCCTTGATTCGCTATCACGCTCTGTCAATCATCTTTTACGTTTAAGGGCAAAAGAAAGTCTTAATAGGTTTGAAATGTATAACAACATCCAGAACCCCTAACAAAAGCGAATCGAAAAACAGTCAAATAGTGAACTCGCTCCATATGGCAGTGAACCCCGGTTTTTAAAAAGACAGTAAAGAGGTGTGAGAGCAATCATTCTGCTGTTAAAACCTGACCATTATTGGTGTATTTGGATTATCATTTTAACCTGTCAAGATCAATATATGGAGTTTAATCCATAAATGTTCAGTTTCACTGTTATGGACACATGCAACATGTTTGGGACACCAGGCATAGAGGGAACACTGAAAACCAAATGCATAAAAAGTCATTGCCTTCATTGTAAATCAGTGATTCAATGATTTAAAATTTATAAGATTGAGTTACCTTTCATGTAGTATACATTAGGTGGGGGTTAATTCTAATTTCAAGAGAAGTTTGTGAACGACCCCCCCCCCCCCTGCAGAATTACTTAATATGTTCTACGTGAGCAAGTACTTACCAATGTAAGTAATCTGCATCTTCATAACTTTGTCTTAAGTCTTAAGTAGTGGTCAAAGAGTTTGTTGAAAATTATAATTAATTCTTTTTGATGTTCTTATTACTTAGAGATTTCCAAAATGTCACGAAATTGGAATTAAAGCATTTGTCTTAACAAACTGCCAAAAACCTTGAGTATAATGACGCCCTGCTCCCCTGTGCTTCATTAGTGGACTTTATGGATTTCGTCAAAGTCTTTAAAACAAATCTTAGGATTTTAGTATTTAAAGCATTTCATTGGAATGAAAGTATTTGTCTTAAAGTATTTAACAAACTCTACCAAAAAAAGTCAGTATAATGAGACTCTGCTTCCCTATGCTTCATTAGTGGAGTTTATTGATTTCATCAGTGTCTTTAAAACAAATCTTAGGATTTTAAGTGTGTGAGCTCTCACCACTCAGCTTCCTTAGGTGTGGGTGAGGATGTGTTTTGTTTGTTTTATTTCTGTAGTGTAGTACAGTGCATGTGTAGTGGTTTCACCTTTAATTTTGCTTTAGATTACACTAGTTACATTGGTGACATTAATAGATCAGGTGAGTATCATGTCTATCATTTTAGTTCATTTTAGTTTGTGAACCTTTTCCCGGTATACCCTGAATATTTTTACAGAGAGAAACTTTCATATCTCTTGTGCATTAGAAGCCAGTTTTTGTTAGTGCAGATGTCATTACTTCTTAAACTAAATCTCTCTTGATATTTTGTACTTGACCACATCAACTAGTAATTGCCTTGAGAGCTCTCTAAATATACAATAGCAGTGAAAAGAGAGAGATTTCTGTAAATATTGTACCTACTCTAAGACATAAAGTTTTGTCAGGGCAAAACTAAAATTATATATACATGTAATTTTTCTGAAATTGTGTTGATTTAATGCTACAGTGTTTTATAAAGCTTTGTGTCAAAGGTGTCATAAAATATCTAATTTCCAATGGTGATGCTCCAGCTCAGAGTTGTGTGGTTACAACAAGCAGCTTTTAAAATTTACTTTGTGTTCTTCGTCATCATTCTGTCTTAATTGTAAAATATTCAAAATACTCAGATAATATGCAATATCTGACAGTCAAATGCATACATTATACAAAGAATCTGCATGTACAGTTTTTTTTTTATTCAAATAGTTATTTTTTCCATTCTAAATTTAAAAAAATATTTTAATCTATTAATATTTCTTACTTCATTGTTCTTATACCCTGTGTGAGAGCTGTAACTAATATTGATCATTATTAGCTTGACAGCTTGTTAAATATTCTTTAATATCCTCAGTAACACAAAGGTAACATAAATCTGATTATCCTCCTAAAGTAAGAGGTTACATATAGATTTCGCTGAAATCTGTTGTGCAAACATCAGTTGTGTTCAGGTGTGCATGCACTACAGGATAATCAATGTGTAGTGCACTGTGTTGAAAGTTTTAATATCGAAATACAATTGCTAACTATATTAGAAGTTAAACAAAAAAATATGAAATTTAAAATGAGTAATAAAGTGTATATTCACCCACTGGAAAAAAAAGTTGAACTGTATTTCTGAAAATTATAACATACAGTTGAGCTTTGAAATATTGTGGCAGGTGTGGCGACAACTCAAATAAACACTGGAAGAGTTACAAGTCTCGTGCCGTTTTCCTGAAATTATTCAAGATACAGTTTCAAAATGCATATCTTTTCCTTTTTTCCCTTTATGGTTAAATGAAAGATGCCAGGCTTATAATCACATTTAAAATATACTGTATATTGCGCACACAGTTTCAGTCCTTCATAAATTAAAACAGCACCCAAAACACATTTTTGCTAGAAGCTGTACTACAAAGGAAGGAGGTCTATAATTGCTTATATTTGTCTGGATTTCATTGACCATTGCTTTGCTTTTAGGATGTGATTATCCTCTGCATCAGCACATGTATATCCTACTAAGTGTCATTTATTTGTTATTTGTTTTGGTAAGCCCTTGATGCTTACCACAGAACATGCTATGCCTTGATGGACTACCCAGGCAAAGCAGGAATGCCTGGGTCAGGAGTCAGTCAGACAATGCTGGTATTGCCAATAAGCTTCAAAACAAAAGTGCTAATAAATAAATACATAAATAAAAACTGTAACCAGATAAAATTGTAATAAAAATTATAAACACAGTACATTCCCCATACATTTTTTAGCCTGTTTGTTTGTTTTCATTGCTTTGTAACGCTTGCCTGAGGGTAGCAGTTCAAAGCACCAGTCACCTGGATGGGATGAGTCCTGCAGGAGGATGTAAACTTTTCTGATGCAAAATGAAATGTATAGATCGTCCAGCCTGGACATCTCCTCAGCTGTGTTGATGGCCCTCTGGAGTGCTGTTCTCTCTGATCTCTCTGACAACCACACACAGATGCAGTAGGTCAAAATGCTCTCTATGGAGTCAGGCTTAGTAGTATGACCTTAGGCCATATGGTATGACCTTATGTAACTCACTGAGGTCTTCAGGTATATGGTATGATAGACATATATCCTCCATGTATATATATCCATGTAACACAATGATATCCAGTTTTCAAGCCCCTTATTTATGATGTATTTGTGTCTCTTTCAGAGACAGGAGGATGGAAAGAACCCATTAAAGTATTGTGAGATACAGGGGTAACCGTTTCTCTTGTAGTGGATATTGTGTTATGCTTTTTTGATAGCACGTATTGTGGAAGTGACATGTTGGTCCAAGGCATAGCACTGGGAGTGCTCAGATTGCACAACCTATTTCTGGAAAGAGATGTATACACTGGCCGGATGAAAGTACCTGTTTGCTCCGAGTTACCTGTGATTGGGGTACCTTTATTTTAGGTAATGATGTCATTGGGGGTGCAATGTTCCCTGTCCCAGAGGTAATAAAAAAAACTCCTGTTAGTAAGAATATATAGAAAACGTTTCTTTAATATCCTGCATGTATGTTGCCCTGTGCTCAGGTCCAAAGACAAGAAGGTGTTTCTCCTTGTCGGTTACATTCTGACTTTCATTCTATTGTTCTGAATGGTTCTGGTAGTACTGATGATGATGTGCCTACTCCAGTGCCTACTCCACTCGCACCTGCTACCACCTCATCTGATCTGATGTCCCGAACGGACTTGGCAATCACTCCAAAAGCAGATGAGACTCACTCCCACTGTTTCAAGCAGGTTGAGAGAGACAGAGTAAATACTTCCTCCAAGATGGTGTTTTGTTAAGGACCTGGTCTCCATCTTGCCGATTTTGTCAATGCAATCTTCTGTTCTGGGCATAGGAAACGAATCGGAATGGAACAAGTCACTGTTTCACGAACAGTTGCACTTGCTCTGTATCGATCCCATATCCTCTCCTAGGTTCATGATCATCCCTAGGGCTCAAACTTCACATTTGTTCTCCCAAGTTACACACAAAGTGGGCAAACAGCATCACAAGGAATACTAGAGTGCTTTCATCAGACCTTGAATAATATGCTACGTGCATATTGAACTGAGTCTGATAAGGAGTGGGAACAATTGTCATTGTTTGCGATGCGAGAGACAGTACATGGATCCTAGTTTGAACACCCTGCTGTTCAAACGAATGGTATGTAGCCCTCTGTATGAGTAGTGGATGTCTATTCCTCAACCTGCCTCCACAGTGTGTATGTCAAAAAGCTATGAAAGAGGTTCTTTCTTGTTAGAGAACTTGCAGAGAAAAACCTGTTTTCATCCCAGACTGCCATGAAAGTTAAATGTGACAAAAAAAAACAAAAAAACATTTGTTGCATATTTCAGGCTGGAGATCAGTTGCTTGCTCTCCCACCTGTAGCTGGTTTTGGCCTTTGTGCACGAATTGCAGGACCTCATTTTATGGTTATGAGATTGTCTTCTACTAACCATGTGATTGCTATGCCTGAGTGTTGCACGAGGAAGCTTGTGTGCGTAATATTAACATGCTCAAGCCATATTATGACCATTCTGCACCAAGTGTAAATAACCCTGAGTGTTCTGCTGCTTCCCCTTCCCTTGGTCCTGTTTTCCTGTCTGGAATGATACCCACAGAGGATTCACCTGAGCAAGACGAATTACATCTTGCCAGGAATTGCTTGCCTTGCTCTCACCTCCCTAAATCCAATGCACTTCCCCGAAAAGCCAGCTGAACTGCCACTGGACGCTCAGGCTGATCTCACTAGTCTTATCACTAGGCTTATACATTGTTTTCTCAGACTAATGTCCATCAACATGACATCAGTGTGGGTTTCCACTTGCCAATCCATCATACTAACCCTCATAAATGTTCTCTGTTAAACCAAGAACCATTTGTTTGAGAACCCCCCCCTTGCCGAGCTACACGGTGTACCTAGACGATGTGGTTGTCCATTCGTTCACAGGGGACCACGTGCCACCCTTAACTAACTTTCTATGAAATGGAGTGATGTTTGAATGGTCAACCACCTGCCAAAATACACTATATTGCCAAAAGTATTCGCTCACCCATCCAAATGACTGTGCACCAGTGCACAAAGCAAGGTCCATA
>JAOYMR010000009.1:10082257-10100672 GCA_025802075.1 Tenebrosternarchus preto | reverse complement strand
GATTAGGAATGGGATGTCACTTAAGCTCATATGTGAGTCAAGGAAGGTGAGCGAATACTTTTGGCAATATAGTGTACATTCGACTTCGTCAAGGCCCTGTTATGTAGGATCACTGTCTTGGCGGCTCCTGACTTTTTTCGTGCCACTTCAAACTTGCTAGTGACAGTGGAGCGGGAGCTGCCCTTATACAAGAAGACGCACAAGATATAGATCAGCCTATCTGTTACATCTGAACTAAAATTGTAAAGCATCATTTAGTGTACAGCACACTGAAGAAGGAAGCACATGCTCTCCTTCTCGCCCTGCAACATTTTGAGGTATATATTGTTTTTTCTGAACACTTCGGCAAACAAGAATCAATGACTGATGCATTGGTCTTTGATCGTGCAGGCATTTAATGTGGATATCGGGCATAGTAAAGGCTCAGAAAACGTGGTTGGCGCATTATCTTGATGTTAATATTGGGCCCTTTGTTTCTTTGTTCTTTTGTTCATTGTGCTGTGTTGTGTTTGTCTGGAACTTCCTTGTGGAGTCCACACTTTTGGGGGGAGGGATGTTATGCACAAGTGTGTTCTGGCTTCGTTGTGTTGAGTCCATCATCCTTTTTGATATTCAAGTGACTAAGCAGATCCACTCTGCTGGATTTGGATAGAATTTGGTGAGAATTTGGCCAAAATTGTTCGTTTGGGCGGTTATCGGCTATGTGCTGTTTTTTACTGGATTTCACTGTGAACTTTTTTTGGTGTAAGACTTAGTGCTATGTTTCTATTACTCTGAACTTGTTTTGTATCCACTGTCTGTTCTGACCACTGTGTGTGTGTATAATCCTGAGTAGTGATTGTATATAGTGAGTTTGTTGAATATTAGGACACCTGATGCTGGTAGGAAGTAGCTGCCATTTTTTGGTGGGTGTGGGTTTTTGATCTGTTTGATGGTAAGGTAGTTAGGGATAAATATTGTCCTTTCTTTTATTTGTAGGATTAGGTAGTGGTTGTGATTTTCTTTCCCTACTGTGGGTTTTTGTTTATTAAAATAATGTTTTTACACCAGCTACTTATGTTCAACTTTCAATTCATTCATTTGTGGGTACACTTTCCTGTCATGACCCACAGTGCCCAGACCTAGTTGTAACAGCTCCTCCAGGTAGATGGTGTTCCGGTGTGATTTTGGTGTAGTCCTTGACTCATCTTTTGAACCCCACATTATGTCACTGTTTTTTTTTCTTCTATATTGCTTGTTTTTGGGCCATGGTCACCAAACAAAATGCTGCAACACTGGTTGATGCATTAAAAAACACCTTTACACCCGTGCGCCCTGCTGTACCAGTTGGTCTCTGCAGGGAGCAGAGCTTTTAGTGCCATAACCTTCAAACTATGGAACCTCAAACCCTCTCTGGCCTCTGCTTCTCGCTCTCAACACTTGAAGCTGACCTTAAAAAATCCATCTTTTCTCAGTACTTTCATCAATCTCTGCTTGCAGTTGTTAAAACCACCCCCCTTTAATTAAAACTTATTATTAGTCTGATTAATTACAGACAGTTGGCACTGATAATCATGAGTATACCGTCTGCTGTGATCAAATCCCTTTCAAGTGTCTGGGTGAGAAAAACTTTCTATTAAAATAGCTTTGAACATTGGCTTTGTTCTACATCAGTGACCCCAGAGGACACCACGAGGGTCCATCAGGTTTGCACTAGATGACCTCTACGTTGTTATCACTTGTGAAATGGATAACCAACTTCAGGATGCTACAGTTTTGTCTTGTTACCTTGTGCTCCACAGCTTCTTGCATATCAAAAATCTTATTTCCATACTAAACATTCTTATTCTCATCCCAGTCAGGGACTTTAACTGGAAAAAAAAACAGATCTTCTCCAAGCCAGCTGTGTCGTCAATACCAAAAATGTATAAGTTTATAATGAATAAAATGTAATAAATAAAAATAAGAGTCCAGGAATAAGTGAGCCATTTGGACAATCTGAGTTTGGTGATATATTTAGGGGGCGGGGGTCAATGTAACCCAATTACATTGGCAGAGTATGGCAGAGGAAGGCAGAGAGGACGTTAAGCTTTGTAGTTGTGTCAATATTTAAGCATGCTCACGAGCCACGAGTATGGAAACGAGAACCACATCCTTCGCCCATTTGGCAGGAGTGTTAAAGTAGTAAATGAGTCACCGTGCACATGGGTATGTCGTGGTGGGGCCGTAATTACGTTCCAGCACAGTGTGATGCACAGAGCAGAGAGCTGATGAACAGAAAGGCGGAGACAACAGCGTGCGCGTCCACGCCCGCTGATTTATGACGAGCCAGCGCTAAATAAGAACAACAGGTGAAACAGACTACCTCTTCAGCTGAGACCACACCTTCATCTTGCCATAAAGCTGCTGAACATCCATAACATGCGTCAGTTTGATTCTCAAAATCCCTGTATTCATAAGTTCAGACAGACGTATGAACAGATCTGAGGATAAATAATGATCCCTTCTCCTTTGTATTTTTTTTTAGGTTACTAATTGCCTCTCTATAAATTAGTTTCACAGTTTAAAAAAGTTCTTAAAGGGCTTCTTACACTTCAATTAACACTTTAAATGTTCATCTTTGTACTGCTTCATTCAAATGAGCAGTTGTTGCTGCACACTGGAGATGTAGCTGTGTACTGGGGTTCATGAATTCTGGAAGTAGTATTTAGCACGTAAGTCTTTTAAAACATGCCTGGTACTTTGGGGTTATTTTTCTGCAGGCCACAGTTATGATAATAACATCTGCAATGGTTTAGGATGGAGTATAGCTTTTATATATTACATGTAGAGAACCCTCTTTCTAGAACACTAGAACCCTAGCAAACATCCTTACAAAGACCAAAGAAATACTGCAAAGGCAACCTTCTTAGAAAGATAAACTAATATAAACCAACGGATCCTGTCGAAAGTTTTAATTTTTTCCCCTTTTTAACAATGCAGGAAAATTACGTAAGTTTCTGATGGAACGTATTTGGAGAACGGATAGGTCCACTTAAGGCCACTGGGTGGCAGTATTGTTTTTCATACTCGTGAACAACAGTTATGTCATTCAAAATGTCTTTAAAAGGGCGTTATGTAACTCTACAAGGGACTCGCACCATTTATTTTCATCTTTAGCTTATTCTCTGGTCCTTAATACCGAAGTTTAAGGGTATTAAGGACAAGACAACCACAAGACATGACAGACACTTTTAAAAGGTGAGCAAATATCCCATAAAGCAGATTTTCACACAGCCCCTCTTAGTGATGACTGACCTAGTTTGTAATTTGAAATCCATATTATGCAAGTAATCCTGAATAACTGACTGTTAAGTTGAGAATCAGAAATTTGTAAATTCTGTAAATTTTGCACTTTTGTGTGGATAAAAAAACAGCATCTTTTAAAGATTTGTAGAACATATTTATTTGGTTGGTTACAAGTTGGTCATTGTTGGAAGATGTATCAGCTAAATTACAAAAAACCTTAATGAATACACCCACACAAGGAAATGTGCTATACTTGATTACCTGATTAGTCGAATATCAATGAAACTCAAAGAGAATATCAAATCGCTTGTTTGTGACTGTGGCTCACAACTATTTAAATCCTCCCCCCACCACCTCCACTTGACCCCCCCCCAACCCAAATCATTATCATTCAATTTCATTATCTGTCTTAGCCAGTCGGAAGTTCGTTCTGGCCTGGTGGCTGCAGAGCTCGACCTGCTTGCATATGGAGGGGGTGACCTGAGACCGGTCTCTGGGGGTGACCTGCTGCCCAGTTCCTCTGCCTTTGCTGCTGACTCCCCCGCACCAGGGGCCATTTATCCCATTATCTATGGACTTATCAATAAGCCACAGGGAGACAGATCAGTCCCATGAGAGCTGATCTGAGATCAGTTTATGCCTTGGATGCGCAGTTATTAGGTTATTAGGGTGCAGGATTGTAATCTGGTTGCAGCTCAGCCTGGAGGGGAGGTCTGTGAGACAGCATGTCTTCTGCGCCATTCCTTGTCCTTGCATAGGGAAAAGACGCTTTCCCGAGATTGGGCCGGGTCACCCGAAACCCAGGCCAATTTCCTGTCTCTGTTTCAAATTAAAAACTCAGTGTGAATCTGATAGTTTCCCCTCCTTGCATGACAGCTTTTATATTAAATGGTTTACAAGGATCTCATTGTTTGTCATGGGAACAGGTTGTCATGCATATTAATGACATCCAGGTGTGAGTCCCACGTTGTTTTCAGAGGCAGGCTGCAGTCTTTACAACCAGCTAATATTCACCTACAAGTGTTTGCTGTAATAATTAACACAAAAAGCACTGTCATTTTTGCCCCTCAATAGGACTGGCTAAAAGCAAGGTCTGGCTGTTTATACTACTGAAATGTTCAATTTTTATTATATACGGAAAAAGAGGTGTCATAATGGCTGGGCACTCAGTGTTTTTGTACATTCATGGGTAGACGGTGTAAACAGCGTAAAATCAAGAAAATATCCTCTCAGTGATGTACTACTGATTTTCCTCACCCAAGTGCCTCTAACCATGTTGTTATAGAAACAAAATGTAATCTTCCCAGGTACCCTTGGCTTCACTTAAAATAATCATCTGTCTTTTTTATTGAATGATTGATGGAGCTTTGATTTTTTTAAGTCTAGAAGCCAAAGCAAACAGTTTTTTAAAGAAAGAAAATAAAATGTATATGTTTTAATCACACACACACACACACACACACACACACACACACACACACAAACTCAGATAGCAGACAACAAATCTGCTTTAATGCTACATTTATGCCTATGTAGAAGTGCCAAGAGCAAACGGAGCAAACTCTTCACCTCTTGGCTGGATAAACGACTGGTGGAGGGATCTGAGCTGTCATGCCAAAAAGTCACATTTAGCATTTCAACGATGAACTTGCCAGTTTAACTGCTTGTTGTGCAAACAAAAAACCCCCCCAAAAAAACAGACCTAAATCTTTGTTTTGGATGTCCTGTTTCACCTCCCGTTGGCAATTTCTTTTCTGCTTTTCCACAGCAAAGCAAACAAAAGAAAACCTTATTTACTCTGCCAAATAGCTCAGCACAAGGAGTCTATTTTCTGAGATTGTGTAGGTAAATATCTTTAATTTGTCTTTTTTGGGCTGTTGAGAGTATCCAGTTGTAAGGTGCCAGAACAACAAAAAAAATCAGCATGGTTTTGCAAGAATTCCATTTAAAGTACCAAGCAGTAAAAGAAAGGTTTCAAAAGTAAGTAAACTGTTGTTACACAGTTGATTTGAGCTGTTTAAATGGTTAAATGTGTCTCTTTTTTTAGGCCCCTTTCTCCAATGCATTGAAAATTCAAATTAAATTTTTTATCGTATATGGAATGAGACAGGCCTACTTATGCTTCTTTTTATTGGTACAATTTAAAATCAACATCATACCAAAACAAGACCGTAGCTCTAAACAGGATCACGATTTTCATAATTGAAAAAATGATTAACACGAGTGGTGGAAGTGAATAATATTTGTGACTATGAAATGTAAATTGGAGCCTTCTGCCACAGAACTGATATGAGGAACATGACATTGTTATGGGTAATTTTTCCTTCCTCTGTTTTCTTTTTCTTTTGTTTATTATGTTGTTTTAATATTTTTGATAAATCTTTGATTTCTGAAGCAGAGCAGGAACCATCTTTAACAAATTACTGCTGTAGTTCACTCAGTGAAAGGACCGTTTAGGGGCTGTACCTTTTGACGCAGTGTTACACATATGACCACCATCACCACTACCACCTCTGAAGCAGTTACAAGTTAAAAGACCCACACAATCCAGGTACATTTTGCTAAGCTAAAGCTAACATTGCAAACATCAACAGTTTAATAATAATAATAATAATAATAATAATAATAATAATAATAAGAAGAAGAAGAAGAAGAAGAAGAAGAAGGAATGTTGTACCTCTTATTGAGTGCATCTCTAAATATCATCATAAGGAAGGTTATAATGAAGGGAATTACTGTAGCATTTAATGAGGGGGTGGAAAGCATGAGAAACAGTCACCCTGGCCAACTCTACTGAATGCTTTAGAGGATGAATGGGACTATAGGAGGAAAAATGTTCAAATAATAATGCACAGACAAAAATGACTGTGAACATTGCTGATCTGTACAATATTACATTACCGGATGGTAAAAGAAGGAACTATTTCACTGGTTCATTGCTGCCTGGTGCAGGTTTAATGTTTTTCTCACCCATCAGGGATGCTGTCTTGTGTAGCCACACCTCTACAGACAGAGAAAGGACAACTTAATTACAGGCCTGTGGCACACTCTGCTCAGGAAGTGTGGGCATGTGTTTTTCCAGTATGCTTTTACATTGTTCTTCATGTTCTCCTCTTCTCCCTCTTTCTCTTCCTCTTCCTCTGTTGCACCTTTTTTCTCTCTTTCTCTTTCTTCCTTTCTTCTATCAATTGTTCTTTTCTTCTTATCCTCTCCCCTTCCACTCCCCTCTTTGTTTGTCTCTCTCTTTCACTCTTTGTTCTTTCTCCCATTCTCTCTCTCTCTCTCTCTTTATTCCCTCTCCCTCGGTATCTGTCCCTCTTTCTCTTCCTCCTTTACTCTACTCTCTCTTCCTCTCACCATTCCTCTCTGCCTTTCTCTCAGACACCTACACATCCACCCACCACACACACAAACCTTGTTGTAGGAGGCCAGGCTAAATGATGTCCTTAATTCTCACTCACTCACTCACTCTCTCTCTCTCTCTCTCTCTCTCTCTCTCTCTCTCACTCTCTCTCTCTCTCTCTCTCTCTCTCTCTCTCTCTCTCTCTCTCTCTCTCTCTCTCTCTCTCTCTCTCTCTCTCTCATACCCACCCACGGTGTTTGTGCTGCACCAGTGGAGCCAGAGGTGCCGAGGGCAGAGGCGCTCCTGTCATGCTGAAATGATGCGTCGCGAGGCTGTCATTACTCCTGTCGTGGGGACTCTCCCTGTAGTCCGAGAGCTGCTTCTCAGGCAGCGGACAGAGGTATTGCACCTAATGACACATAATGTCACGCCGTTGAATGCGAATTGGCACGGAGTCATATTCTAATGGAAGTAATTAATGCACCAGCAGTGGGAGCCTCCTTGTAATGTCCAGCTTGTCTTCCCAAGCAAAGTATAACCTACAGGATCCTGCTGTATGTCAGAACAAATTGAAGACTGATGTGTGCAAGACCATCGTGATACTTCATTCTGTAGTCAGTCATGTATTTTTGCATATTTCCTTGAGTATCATTTCAACAAATACTGAATTCTTCAGGGTAAGGCCGGATATGTGTGACATAACTTGTAAACTGTCATGATAGGTTCGTAGATACTCTGAACTGTATGCATGGAAATAGACAGATAGCAAGTATGCCCGTCAAGTGCTGCATTATATTAAATGCTGGTTAGGAATATGCAGTTTATTATCTAATGCTAAACCTACACTGAAGCTCTAATCCACTTGTCCTGTAGCTTTCCTGGTACATGAATTCAATTCCCAGGGAGCATACATACTGCCTTCAAAGTAGTGTAGATCCAGAGAGAAAAACTGTGCTTACATCATCTGTACACATATAAGACATTAATCTGAAAACCTGCCAGACATTTGCAGCCTGCGATGCAGCAAGTGCTGTGTGGAACCTTTTTTTAAATAATAATAATAAAAAAAGAATTTATGGGAATTATGTTTTTGACATAAAGGTGCTGGGAGAAGCATGTCATGGTTCCATGGTTATGATTCCATAGTTTTAATACAGCCCTTCCCTGTTCTGGTTCTAGAGGTCCCATGATTTGTACATTTTGAACTTTTTCCTAACGCACTTAATTCCACACATTAGCTAATTATCAAGCCCTTCAGTCAGCTGAGTAAGGTGTGATACAGCCTTGATTTGCAACATCTATAAGGCACAGCTGCAAAAACATAATATGTACTTGAATATATTATAAAGTAGCATAAATTAATGTAATGTAGATGGAAAATTATTAACATTTGTGACACGAAGCTTTATCTATGGTTAAATACAGAATGGTTGAAGTAATGTTCTTTGACCATAGTTCCCTTTTCACACCTACACAGCTGTAGTCACAAGGACACAAAGCGAACACAGACCAGCATGCCCTATTTAAGATCCAGCATCTTTAAGTGTACTTGTGCTTATTTTTTGATACTCAAATTTTTGCTGCACTTTAGGACAGCAAATCAATATGCATTTGTGAGCCCCATCATGTGTGGAGGGGAATCCTGACTTTGATGCAGTGTGGTTTTCCAACTGGCTTCTGGCTCCCAGCAGTGTGTGCAACAGAGGCAGACAACAATGATCAAACCATTAGACAGGCCCCTTAGATCTTTCCACACTGCTGGTACTAGCTTCATTAAGCTCCGGAAGCCCTGGCTGCAATGCGACACACACATCCCCAGGTGAAGCCTTGTTAAACCCTAATTAAATATGATGCTACAGGAGGTGTGGCTTGTAGTGAAGGCTTGATGGCAGTAACCATACCCAGATCCCAAACCCTGGTGCAGGTAACACATGTGCTCTCAGCACAAGGGGATGTTTTTTTAACATCACATTTTTATTTTATTATTTTTTTTTGCATTTTTTATTATTATTAGTTTTAATTATTAACTGATCACTTCTTTGACATTCTGTGTTAAAAATAATGTCAAATTCTTGGTGTTTAGGCTAATCCCAGTATAACGGTAGTACCTTCTAGATTCCAGTTTTCAAGATTATTACTTTAATTATTAAAGTGTGATTAGAAGATTAGCCTCTGAAGATGCTTTTGCATTTTTACCCATGACAGGAGCTAAATCAATACACATCAATACCTCTAACACTAGTTGTCTAACTAAGGAGTGATCAGGTAAATTGAAATGTCTGAAATGATTTGACTAAAGTTTAAATGTCAACCTAAACATATCCCTATTAAAACACACTGTTCAGGTTGGTTCCAGGCTTGGCTGTTTAAGATGGACTATGTAAACACTGAGATACCTTCACTGGCTCTCAGTGTGAGATTCTGTCACATTTTTTGAAGCACTTCCTTCAGGATGATTATGGGGTTATAGAAGAGGATGGGTTGGAGCACAGGATTTTTAAGTAATTGCATTACCACAGCAGAAACAGCACAGCCAGCCTCAGAAGGCCTAGTAGTGTTTTTTTATTATTTGCGAAATTCAGTTTTATTTTCTTCCTTTGAAAGACTTCAAAGGGCAGAGGCCAAGCTCCTGATAAAATAATCAGCCTCATCCATTTCTAGCTGGGATGGGGTGTATCCGACTAGACTGAAGGACTAGAAGAGCTCGAGGGTTGGTTGGTAGAGGTCACAGATGACTGACGTATGGATGATTGATGCGATGGAGACCAAGAGGTGAGAGGGTAAGTGGGTTAAGGGTCTAGAGGTGGGAGGTGTGGAGTATAGAGAAGTGGACAGTGCAGGATGTGATGGCTCAGATAACCAAAGAGATAGAAAATTGCCCCAAAAAACAGGACAACCACGTAAAAATAAAAAATAAACTGATGTTTAAGTAACTATCGACTACCTTGCTGTATCTCTGTCAGACCATCACTGTTGAACACATCTCAAAAGCCAACACTAGGACCTAATAGTTTAAAGATGTTGAAAGAAACCTTGCCATAAAAAACTAATTTCATTATCTTTACCTCACCATTAATGACTGATTAGGTTTGCTTTAATAAAAATGCACTAGGAAGTCTTGGCGGTTCCTAAATATAAAGGATAGGGATTAAAAAAAAAAAAAATGCCCATCTTGACTCAATTCAGTGGTGTCATGTTCTGAATACTTATTGTTCTGCTATTGCAAGCCTGTGTGACCAAAATAAGTAATATCACACAAACATGATAAAGTTGGATCAGTGTTGTTTTTTCCCTATTCCAGTGCCTGCTTACAAGAACAGACTAATTTTCTGTTCTGTTACAGTTACCAAAGTATAATAAGTGTTCAAGGTAAGTGTCCATATTTTGCAATGGATCTGTGTAAATGTGATAGATTAATGCAGCTGTTGAAGCAGGAGTGTTTCTAGGATTTGAAGATATGAGACTTTCCTCAAGAAAAAATTTAACTTCAGCTGATTTTCTTTTGATTACTGAGGACCTAAATCAGTCAAACATCTGGCTGCACTACTTCACCACAGCACTGCATTAAAGTTGGCACTGATTGTCAACAAAATCCCACTGTGCACCAGAAACGGTAAACATTGTGCTAGGCTCAAAACATTCACACATTGCACCATAAAAGACAGACGTTAAAAGTCGCGACAGTTATTTATTTATTTACTCACTCAGACTGTGTGACTGAAGTTTCTCTCACACTTTCAGGTAATCTGTATAATCTTGTTCTGTTGAAAACTTTTTGTCGAATGTTCGTAGCGTAGCCATGGTCAAACTGTCTCAGAATAAGTGCAGATGATGCCATTCTAAACACAAGCTGTGCTAATGAGATAAGCACCATGCTGGGAAAAGATAAGATGCCTAATGTAATTAATGAGAAGGTCTCTCCTGGGTTATGCCCAGACAGTGACATGGTGATTTTTTTTTTCATATTCTCAAAGTTCATTTACTTAAGTTTAGATAAACCGAGTGTAAATAGTAGTTGTTCATAGAATCACGCTGACAGTAATTTTTTTTTCGTCATGCTAAGTTAGCATGCATTTGTGAACTCTCAAGCATTAAACCATTTAAAATATGTCATCAAGGAAGTGAACATCCAAAATCTTCACTGATGTGTTAATTAATCAACAAAGGCGATTCTCCTTTCTCGACAAGACGTATGAAAGATGTCGGCTATGCGATGATTTTGCTGAGGGATACACTAGGCACGAGCGCGCCACTGTTTCATGACAGAAAGTGTAAATATGCCTGCCATGTTTTGATGCTGTGTCACACTGTGTTAACTGTGGAAGGCTAATATGCTCAGATGGAGTTATTTTGCATTCATTTAAAGTGCAGTTGTGTCATTTGTTCCCTGATTGAAAAGCTAGCATGGGAACTGTACTGTACATGTAATCATACACACTGTCACAGCTGCAAAGCAAACAAAGGACAACAGGATGACACATACGATGACGGGATAGGACGACAAGACACAACACAAATGTGTTTAATGAAAACAAAGTGTTTGTGCCTTAATGTGTTTGTTAATTATTCAGTGTTCTAGGTTTTTGATTATTTATGTGATTTTTAAAAATACCTGATAATGGACTTTTGCTTAATGTATTTGTGAAATGAAAAATAGCACCTCAAAAGTTTTTTTCCTCAAAAAAACTGTTTAATTCTTTATATTTGTGAACTATTAATTACAATAGACATCTCTACATGCTATTGAAATAAACTGTTTTGCAGAACTAATGAACTAATTTTTACAGTATTTTTTTTTTTTTTTTTTACAGGGTGTATATGCCATAAGAAGAAAACAACTTTATATTCATATTTCACATTCTGTCAATAAATCAATCACTTCCTCTCACAGAATGTGAAATATGAATATAAAGTTGTTTTCTTCTTATGGCATATACACCCTGTAAAAAAAAAAAAAAAAAAAAACTGTAAAAATAAACAGTAAAAAAAAAAAATCTTTCATCTGTATTCACGACTAGAATCTGTAGCTTTGCTTGACCAGTTCTTTACTGAGTTTTTCAAGTAATACAAGATGGACAGAGCTGTGCCCACCTCTACACCTGAAACAGTACCTTTAAGACTTCAGATCTCCTCAAAGCTGTGGAACACTCACTTTGACCTTCTTTTGTATTCAGTTTTTGAGCTGTGTAACTGAACCCCATTATAGCGTTGTTAGCTTTCTAAGCTCTGCTCCTATCCAAACACTGGCATGGAAGTGTCACTGTGTCACTGTCGCTACATCAGCCCAGTGCTGGACCTGCTGGTGCGGCAAGGTGGCAGTCAGGGGATGTCTTGCCGACCGACAGCCCCGGGGGAAGTGGCCCTGGTGGGGTATGATGCACAGCGAGAACAGCCAGAGCTGGAGTTGATTGGGAAGGCTGGCTGTGGCACCTGTCACTTCGTTCCCTCGTGCCTCTGCAGTGATCCCGTCATCCCCTGAAACAGCATGTCGGAGGCGCTTTGGGGGCTTGTCACTCCGCCATCAAGTGCACTGGGGGTAGGCCTGAATTTCTCTGCCAGCTTGAGGATCAGCGAAAGAGACTTTTCTCTGCCTCTGATTCTCTCTGTTACAGTTCAAGACTGGAAGCATGTTGGACAGCTACATTTTACACGGCTTTACTTGCGATTTTGATGACCGAATATGCCTTCGAGTGACACATTGGCCTGTGTTTTTACATTGATGCCTTTATTCCTTATAAGATGTTTTTCAAATGACATTTAAGACTTAAGCTCATTTGGCCCATTTATCTTTTTCTATCTAGACGAGGGCAGTGGAAAAAGTACTTCTGGCATTTAAACAACATAGAATTTTTTTTCATTGTAGGTTCATTGTAGCTCCTTATCATTCCTGCAGCTGTAAAATAATGGAATTCATGCTTTCATTAACCTTCTTCCTTTAAATATATTTGTTAGTGCACTTGTTTTACTTTTTGCATTTTGACACCATCTTTTGGTCAAAAGTGCAACTTGTGTTCAAGATTTGAAGCTGTTTTTCACTCATACTGAGAAGTTCCTCCAGTGTGATTCACAGTTAGATGATGTGAGAATTTGGGAAACCTTTTCTGCTGGATCTTGGGATAAAACTGCAGCTTGACTGCTGTCCTTGTGTAGGAAGAATGGCTAAGATGCTTTGCGCTGTCATCCTTTCTCATTTTTCTCTCTCCGTTTCTCAAGTTCTGTAAGATTTGGCTAGTGGTTCGTCATTCACTGAGCAATAAAATTGGATTTTCTTCTTTACTTCCCAGACTAAAATAAGCAGACCTGTACTATTTTTTACCCAGAATTTGAATGTTTTTAGGATTTTTCTGTCACATATTTTTTGAGACAAGTGAATATATATTTTTTATTAATAAATAAGTATTACACTTATTATACTTACACTGTATGATAAATATTTCACTTAGTTTCACCTGAACTATCCTTGGTTGCCAGCTATTGTAATGAATTCGACAGATAAAAAAAATATTCCTGAAGTAAATCATAGCACAGGGAGTGAATATGAATAAAAGCTGGTAGAAGAACTTCTGGTTTTCACAGGATAGTTCTGCCATTGACAGACATAAAACAATTTGATGATGGAATGATGAATGACATGTAATTAAGAAACATAATGAGCGCCGTGGAAACATATAAGCTAGAAAAACAACAATCAGCTAATTAAACCATGGAAGTGTATTTGTGCATGCTGAATATTTTCAGACTTGTTCCATCCAACTTTTATATATAATGATGCCGAATTATACAGGTAAAAAGCATGTTATTAGTATCAGTACTATATGCATTAAAAGGAGATGTACCGGTAGTAGGTTAAAGTTTAAAGGCAGTTTTGTCTTAATATTCCAGATGTGACAATCATTTGGCAAAGATGAACTGGACAAAGCTAGTTACCATGAAGACTGAAGAATTCAGTTTCCAGTGTAAATGGATAAATACATTTTTGTCAGACAGGCCTTTGTAGCCTAAGTAATGTTACACTGCTGCAATGACAAAGCAAAGCATGTGTCTACTGAAAGTGATAGACAAAGATAGGGAGGATGGAAAGATCTTGGCCCTCATATGTTCAAGTCCTGTCATACATAAAACGTAAGTTGGTGAATGCCAACTGTGGTAACTGTGGTGTGTGGGACAAATCAAGCAGATCACGGTTTCTTGTATTAGTGGTCAGCTGACTGGTGTTGCAACCTTAGTGAATTTGAACATGACGTGATGGTTCATGCTAGGTGTGCTGGTTGTAGATCCAAAATGACTGTTGTCCTAGGCTTTTCACACATAAATCTTTCCAGAGTTTTCCCAGGAATGGTGCGAAAAGCACAAACCCATCAGTGATCGGCAATCCTGAACATGAAAAACAACATGTGAATCTATGTACAGTATATGTATGTATGTATGTATGTATGTATGTATGTATGTATGTATGCATCAGTCAGTATGCACTGTTGCTGCCCAGTTTGCGCCACTACATCTACAACCCATAGATATATTTTGTGAAATGTCTGGCATGGCTTAGGAAAACACTGCCATTCAAGTGCTATCATTTCAGGTCATGCTTTCAAATGCTGCTCTGGTCAGATAGCCTTAATTTGACCTCAAGAAGCCAAATCATGTCTTTTATCAACTAGAACAGTCCTAGCTTAAGTCAGATGAAATTGAAGCTGCACATTTTGAAGGGCCATTGAGGTCTTTACATATGTGAGCTCAGAGAGATGTTTTTTTAGTGATTTGTATGCAACAGTGATGGCATATGGCAGTATGGTAAACTCTCTATGTCAGACCTAGTTTGCACCCTATCACTTCTAGCTAAATAAGATGAAATATCTTTTTTAGATTTCCATCATGAAATACTGCCTCTCCTGCTCCATTATGAGTGTTAATCTGGTTGCACTTTGAATTGGCAAACTCATTGTCTCTGTCTCTTTGATTACATGCATAAATGTCATTTTAGGGCACCCCTTAGGTTATGTAACCAGTCCTCCTTTCCAAAATAGCATAGTTGTAAGGCCCAGAAACATTGCTGCATGTCCAATGAAGTCAATACAGCATATTTACATTTAATGTAATTACTCTTAACTGACAGATGTACAGTAAATATTATTTTTAAGGTTGTTAATATAGATTACTTTAGCAAAACCTGTTTGATTACTTCTGAGCATATAAAAAACAAATGCATTTAAAATACAGTATATAGTAATACGAAAGCAATAAATCTCACCTAGCTGTGATCCAGTTGCCATATAGATCAGTAGACACACATTTACATAATAATCCGCAACTACAAGGTTAGCAATGGGAAAATCCTCAGATTGCAGGAACAATCTACAGTAGTATACAACATAAAAGTTATAAAAGAACATGAAAACGAATGAACTGATACAAAAAAATGCAGATCTTAGTAAAGGCTAAAGAGATTAAGTTATGTGGAGAGCATAACATCTTAGGACATATTTGGAACGTATATAGAAATAAACAAAACATGGAACATGCAACTCAGCAAAATCAAGTGCATTACTTGGTGGAAGTAGTGGCATGGCTTAGACATGCCTAAAAGCTTGCAGAATGAACTCAGTCATCAATATTGATGACGTACCTACAGCTGGCCACAGTACAGTGACTTTACAGAAAATGTTTAAAGAGATTGCCTCCAGACACATTGGGTAATGCTTCACTATTAAGATAGTGTGACATAAAATATGCTGGCAAAGCAACAGAGGAAAAAGGAGGAAGGTTTTACATTTATTAAAGAAATATCCCAATATATGTAGAGTACAGTTAATTATTTCTCAATTTCCTTAAAAAAACTCTGAAAACCCTCAGCACAAATATGATCTTTAGAGAGGATCATGGAGAAAATCCCTCAGAGGAAGCTTGTCAGTTAGTGTAGTGTATATATATATATATATATATATATATATAGTACCAGTCAAAAGTTTGGACACACCTGACTGAGTGTATATTATTTTGTTTTTTTAAGCATAATCTGATGGATTATGCTTAAATTTGTTATTCCAAACACACAGATGCACAAACAATTAATTGTAGATTTACTTTCAGCAAAAAGTTTTCTTTCAGAGCTAGGCACATATGAGAATTTCTTCAAGTATCATCAATTTTGAATATCTTTACTATATATATATATTCTTGCCAACTAGATAAACTCTTTTATTAGAGCTAGAGTTTCTGAACTCATTATCTCTCATGTCATTAGCTGTTCTCTTATTAATCTGGATAAAAAGTTCAAACACCTAATTCATAACTCATATAAGACAATCTACAAAAGAACTTCTCAATAAAATAAATGAATCTTAAAGCTCAGCCCAAACGCATATTCAAAACACACACACACACACACACACACACACGCACACACACACACACACACAGGTTGTACTTGCATAGCTTAGACAAAAACATTTTGAATTTGGCATTTATCAAACTAACTCAAAAGAAACAAAGGAAAAACAATATGAATACAATACAAGGCTCAAAATCGCATTCAAAACCAAAAAGCAATAAATGAAGTCTTAAAAATTATTAAAAAGACATTCAAATAGAACTACAGAGTAAAAAACAATTCATATTTTTAGATAAAATCTATGAACCAAATTGCATAAAAATCAGAGCTTGTAGATATACCACTGACGGAAAAGCATTTACATTTACGGCATTTGGCTGACGCATTTATCCAAAGCAACAGTTGTGACTGGGAACCTCTTGAGTAACTGAGGGTTAAGGGCCTTGCTCAAGGGCCCAACTTGACAGTTCAATAAACATTTCTGGTGAACAATTTCCTCCGTATTTATGAAAATGGTCAGCTCAATAAAGAGCACATACTGCGTCAAGTGTCAAGTGAATACTGCACTAATAATGGTTCTGCTGAAACCAAAAACAGACTCAACCATATGTTCAAACAATTATCCGTAATCATTAATTAACACATATATAAAATGATCAGTAAGGTGTTCTAAAGGAAGCTTAAAAGTCTTCATCAAAGGCAGACATTTGTCAAGTAACACACTGTTTATTATGTTATATACATTTGCCTTAGGAAAATCTAGTTTCCACTGGATTAAGAAAACATACACAAATCAGGCATAACATTGTGCATTATTATGCATAACATTATTATAAGTAATAAAAAATGAAGACTAGCACTTACACCACTACTGAAAGTTACAGATCATGGAGGATTATGGGCACCAAATATTCAGTACAATTACTATGCAAATCAGCTTTAAAATCTAGTCCAGTGAAGACAAGGAAATTATAACCACAATCCCTGGTTTGACAAAGAGCAAGCATATTGTTTTGAAAATCCTATTACAGATCTGCTGTGACTTAGTATAAACATATAGCTGCATAACTTCTTTAAAAAGCTTGGCAATCTCTGCAGCTCAGAGCCTGGTGGAACATAAACCTGTAGATTACTTCTAGAGAGAGAGAGAGAGAGAGAGAGAGAGAGAGAATGAGAGCGAGAGAGAGAGAGAGAGACAAAGAGCAAGAGCTGGAAACTGGAAAACCCAGTTCATTATGCAGTGGATGAACTTATAAAAAATAACTTAGTGAACATTCACACTCCTCTTAAAATACCTCGGTCTCTAATTCAGTGCCTTATTTCCTTACCAGCAGGAAACCTAAGATATAAACAAACACTATCCAAATTTGAAAATACAATAGCAGAATTCAATGAAACATTCTCACTTCTGTAAAATTACTTAAACCTGCAATGTTTTTTCCCTAATTTTCCATTTCCTTCTGTCCTGTCTTCATTTGAGTTAAGTGAAAGGGTACGAGTGAAAATCAAGGGAATTTTGGATGATATACATGAACATTCAAAATGTAAAATAATAAATTATCTCCAGAATCATGGTGGTTCTCCTTTCTCTCAAAACAGTGGCAGTTAAGTTTACTCTTCAACAACCATCTCTTGATACCACAGTTCATATAAATCTCCATTTTATATCCAATCTACAATTTTTTTCTAAATTGCTAGAGAAGTTAGCGACCTAACTCCAAAGCCACATGACTAATTTTAACCTTTATGAGTCCTTATAGTCAGGGTTCCACTTATTGCACATTACTGAGACTGCCCTTCTCTTAGACTCATAAACGATTTTCTTGTCTCTGCTGGTGGTTTTCATAGAATCCTCCTTGAGTTCATAACTGCCTTTGATACAATCACAACATTCTTTTCCCATCTTCAGAATCAAATAGGGGTGTTCAAAGCTGCATTAGCTGGCAGACAACAATGTGTCTTTAGGTAATTTTAGATCTTACACATCCCCTATATCTACCAAGGTGTTCCACAAGGATCAATTGTTGGTCCCCTTTTATTGATCATTTATAATGTCTCTCTCTTGTGTCTTTGTCCTCCACCATGATTTCCAATTTCCCGAGTTCATTTTTATGCAAATGTTACACAAATCTTACTTAAGTGTGATGAGATAGAGATCCTAATCATAGCCTCCAACTTACATTCAGAGAAGTTATGTATATCCATATTGACTGTATTACTGTAATTTTTTTGTCAAACACCTAGGTTCTATACTTGATCCTTCATTGTCTTTTCTAACCCATATAAACTTTGCTGTATAACTAAAACTGCTTTTTACCACCCTCATAATATTGCTTGGCTTTGCCCTATCTCAGTTTTCAGGATGCTGTAACTCTTATTCTTCTTATGTCTTCATAACCTCTGTCACGGTGGCCGCCCTGGCCGCCTTCCCCGTCTTGTCTCTGTGTGGGTGTGTCTGTGTGGAGGTGTGTACTGTT
>JAOYMR010000009.1:10035380-10066342 GCA_025802075.1 Tenebrosternarchus preto | reverse complement strand
GATTTTCAACTGGAATATTTCATTCATTGAGATCTAGGATGTGTTATTTCAGTGTTCCCTTTATTTTTTTGAGCAGTTTAGATACTTTCTGTCCTTCTCTGCACAACTTAATTCCTCTTCTTATTTTAAGGTCACCATGATTATCTTCTGATGATGCTGTCTCCCTCTATAATGAGTCCATCTCTTGTGCCCTTGACACTCAAGCTCCTCTGAAGACCAGAAACGTTCCCTGTACTCTTCTCCATAGATTACTCAGTGCTGTGAAAACCACTGGCAGATGTTTTGAGCATATTTATTAAAGAAAACAAACACCCCCCCCTAAAAAAACCCCCAAAACAAAAAAACAGGATTGCTTGTGTATTCCCTCACCTTCTTAGGTCACATGCTTAAATATGAAGCTACTTTAAATGCAGCTCATTTCTCATCTGTAATTAGTGGCTTGTGTCACAACCCCAAATAACTTTTCTCTACCTTCTGGCAGACTTGTTCAACCTCTCACTCAAACAACCTCAGCTTCTCCTAAAAATGTACTGCTGTCCTCAATTTACATCAAGATAAAATCAGGACTATCTATCATTATTTTCCTCTGATACCCCCCTTTAGATTTTTCTGTATCTTTCTAAGTCACTGTAGCAATAGCCTCTCTGGCCTCTGTCCTGTTGAGTCCGACTACCTCTCTGAGAATTCCCAAATCGAAACCTTTGTCATGTCAACTTGACCCTGCCCTCACCTCACTGCTAAAGCCGTCTCCCAGTTATTTCATTAACCTCTTGCTGGTTATGTTCCTTGTGCTCTGAAAATTGCTGCAGTCACCCCTATTATCAAAACCCAAGCACTGACAGTTCAGTTATGGAACATTCTAGACCCAGTTCTCAGCTGTCTTTTGTCTCTTGAGAGGGTTGTTGCATTCCAGCTGCAACATTTTCTGAACTCCAATCTTTTCAAATATTTTCAGTCAGGATTTTTTCTCTCACCACAGAACTGCTGTCTATATTCTAAATGATTTTTTTCTCTTCTGATTCAGGTTCTGCATCTATTTTCCCTCTTAGTGACCTTAGTGCAGCCTTCAAAACAGTTACTCATAAAATTCTCATTCTCAATCTCACCTTACTGGTACTCTGTTAGCCTGGTTTAGATCATATTTAACAAACAGATGCCAATTTACATCTTTTGGCAGGTACAAATCTTGCACTGCTCTTGTTAGCCAGGGTGTTCCCGAAGGCTCTGTTCTTGGACCTGTATTGATTATCATTTACATCCAGTTCCTTGGAAACATTATCTGTCATTACAGCCTCATATTTCATTGCTGCACTGATAATATTCATATCTACCTTAACATAAGTCCCATAAAATAATTTCTACCTCCCACACTAGTTTCCTGTATTATGTAACTTTTTATAATTAAATGCAGAGTAATTAAAAAAGGGGAGAGCCAGACTGTAGACAGACCCCCGGGGCTTCCTGAGATATCAGCACCCCTGATGTGTAGTAAATATTGTCGCTCGTTTGGGGAACATCATATGCTGCTCTTTTTAAGATGTTATTTGCGTGACGTCATATGCTTGTTATAGTGCGTGTATTTTTTTTGTCAATAAGAAAATTATATTGTGTCAAATGGTCACACAATGTCACCTTGTAATTAATATAAAATCAACATCACTATAATTATTATTATAGATGTCACGATATGCTTTGAACGCAAAACGTTAGGCAGAATGGTATGCATTTTGAAACACAATAGACATTTATAGTATAATTAAACAGCGCCTAAAGGGTAGCGCTGGGCTTGGCCGTGCCTACACCCCCTTCCCCGTAACACAAGGAAGACACTGAAGGTTGGGGGCTTGTGGCTGGCTACCCATGGGAGACCCCTGCTGGCGCCCTCTAGCCTTTGCGTGACAGGAAGTGCACCCTGGTGGCTTGGCAGCGCTCACAGGCGGCTACAGGGTGACACTTGGCTGAAAAATGGCATCCTCCCTTCTGCCATTTTCCTTTGCCCGCACCAGTCCTCTGACAGCACGCCTTCCCCCCGGTTGAAGACATTCTTTGACGCTCCTCTGTTTCCCTGTCTGAGTCCGAGGCAACTGAATCCCTGAGTCCCTAGTGCTTCATAATGGTGCAGGTGGGCCTCCGAACAGCATTTATGCCCCATTCTGAGACATTCAGGAGGGAGGCGGTCCCTCCATGTCCGAGGCTGAAGTGCCAGAAGAGTAGGGAAGCCCTTTTTCCTCCATGGGCATCTCCTCTTCTATGCCCGCAGCCTTGGTCTCCCTCTTCTCTTCCTCACGGTCAGGGGGACTCCACGAGATGCGGGCATCTTCGGACCCCTCTTCAGAGGGGGAGTAGTACGAATCCCCCTTGGGTCTGTCTACAGGGTCCTTTGTGCTGGTGGGGACAAGTGAGCGTATCCACAGAACAGGCTCCTGAACCTCTTCATGGAGGTTGCCCTCCCCATCATGAGGGAAGGCTGGGCTGGCACACAGGGAGAGTTTGGAGTCTGATGGAGTACGTATGAGGTCCATAGCCTCCTGTGTGTACTCCGCCAGCAACTCCTCAGAGGGGAGTCCCTCCATACTCTCCTCCCCTAGGCAGGAAGAGGAAGGAGCAGAAAGCCCCCAGTTGGAGGACAGGGCAGGATGCTGGAGCCAGTAGAGAGGGCAGCTCCACGAGTCTTGTCACTTTCTTTTTGACCTTTTTCTTTCCCTTGGGCATCCTGGGCAGTCGCTTCTGTCGCGATATGCTTATGCTGAGTGCACAAAGTGAAGCAGGATGCCACGAGTCGACAAACACTGTCAAAGACAGGAGGAACATGCACACTTAAATAGACAAAGACTAACAAGACACAGATGACACACATGATCACAAATGAACGAAACAAGACCTACACAAGACAGCACACCAAACATGGAAGAACACACGTACACATACTGTACGTATACAATGAGGGGAGGAGACGAGAGCGACCACCGTTACAATAGAATTATGTCAGTTTACAACACTTATCACAGATTATAATTCCAAAGCAAAACATTAACCATTTATTGGGTCACTCTTTGAACAGGATCTCCTCTTATACACAGACTGGGTGTCCACACGCCATCTTTCAAATGATGTACTATCCAAAAAAAAAAAAAAATCTAATAAATGAATAAATTGGAGAATAAGTGAGTAGGTTTTATTGCTACTTATTGCCACAACTTTACTGTTAAATTATGCAGAAACATCACTGATGCTCATAACTCAGTCGTTCAAATGAACCCTTTCAATACTATGCAACTACTCAATACTGAGCCTAACTAGCCAAATCGATGGCCTTGATTAGCTACTATATATAATCACCAATTGTTAGTAACCCTCGTTATCGACAAAGTTATTTCTATACAGCTAAACTACTTAATCTCTGCACTGTTGCCTTTGTTCATGAAGTCCAGGGAACTGAATGTCCTCCTCCATTTTCCTTTGTGGTTGAAGAAGCTGTTACTAATTGTTAGCCATTAGCTTCTCCAAGTAAGGGTTGTGGTGGTGGGGGGGGGGGGGAATTCAGTAATCCTCTGCTGGAAGAAGTTGGTCTTATATGCTCAGCCAAAGTGTTTTTTTTTTTTTTTACATTCAGTTACTTTGACTCTGGAAGAGACCTGGATGGAGTCATGATGGCGAAATGTTTTCAGTTGTACTCAAAATTAGCTGTGACTCACCTTAGTTGTCAACGAGAACGGGTGACTTCAGTCAGCGGAAGAGATGAGCAGAAATTCTTACCTGCCACACCCCATGTCAGCTGGCAGCTCTTGTGGAATATCATAAATATATAGAATCTTAACATTTCTTTGAAGAATTTCTCAAGTGAGCATAATATCCATGTACACTATATTTTTATCGCCTGTGTCCTGTATTAACTACAGTTTGTGGGGAAATGTTTGCCAACAGATAGCCAATGTCGAATAAGCTCTGTCATCAAGCCATCTCTCAGCTTGTGGAGTCTGTAATAGATGAACTGCAGAGCCTGGCTCTGAAACCTCACTCTCACGAGATTCTAATGGCATATGTCATTGTGACGCACCACTGGTGCTAACTCAAGTTGGACAAAAAAACTAACTAGTGTGCGACACACTGAGCCAGACGGCGATCGGTCTGCGTTGCATAACACTGCGTTAAGTCAAACAACTCTTTTCATTTAGTTTGTCGTACTTCTATGTTTGGCAACATGGAAACAGTGGAGCACACACATCTGTGGGAATGTTTCATAGATTTCCATTTTGAGACTAGCCTGAAATGAACACATTGAACAGCTTTGGTATACACATTATTTATGCAACAGGCCAAATGCTATCTTTTATTTATTCATTTGCCAATTTGTATACACACAAAACTAAGAGTTGCATGTATAAAGCTATAAAGCTAGCTGATAGTTAGCAACACATCCCCCGGTTTTTGATCTGTGTATACATGTTATATAGAACTTCTTTAGTGTAAATGGTGAGTTTTTTCCCTTCATGTGCCCCCTTGGGCTCAGTTGAGCGTTGATGCCAGAACACACTCCACCACACTGAGGCAGTTTTTTTTTATGTTACCCTTCAGAGCTTTCATATAAATAAAAATGTATAATGTTGGAAACATCCATTTTAGTCATTTATTTGCCTCTACATAATAGCATACAACATGCTCCATGAAGGAGAGAAGTCGGGTGAGAAGAAGATTCTGTAACAACTACAGGTTTAATGCTGGGGTGTGACCTATGACAACATGGTCTTGACCCATGTTTTGGAAGAAATTTTCAGTCAGGGGATTATCCACCTTTTCTGTAAATTGTATCAGACTGGACATTACACTGTTTGTGTACACAAAAATATCTGAAGAGACAGGTAGGACATAGTCTAAGATTGCTAGACTCTGATAGAGGCTCTGGTGTTCAGCCTGTGTGAGTGAGTGAGTGAGAGAAAGAGAGAGAGAGAGAGTTCTGGAACTTCCTTGAGCTCATAATCCCCTCCCTACCAAGACCATTTGTAAGGAGAGTGAACTATGTTTGCGGATGTGTTTCTTCTGAAGGATGCGTGGTTAAGCCACTACTACTCACACTGTAGTTTTATAATGCCTCACCTCTCACTTGTTTCCCTTTTTAAATTGTGACATGACACAAAAGTGAAACTGTTTGCCTTTTATATTATTTTGCAGGTAAGTCTAGCTCCTTATTTTGTGAGAGTGTGTGTTACTTGTATAAGGGCAACTGTATTTTTATAAAAAACTTGGATTAGGTAGCTCGATTTCCTTGGCGCAAAACATCAGTGCCCAGAGATCAGCTGACCCGCACCTCATCTGTGCACGCATGGCATTCTGTGAAAATGCAGCAAACACGAGTTCCACAGCGCAAATTATGAAACGGAGTTGATCTCTGAAAGCAAAAGAACTTTGACTTTCATCCTCAAAGAATCTCGCAAAATCAAGCGAAAGCCCTCCTCTGCAGACAGCCAGTAGTCTCCCACAGACGCCCACGCGTGGCCCCGGCTCCCGCCGGCGTCATCCTGCTCTGACTCACCCCTTCCCCAGACTGTAGCACCACCCACATGCTCGCAATGCAGGCTCCGGGTGAAGCAAAGCTCCCTGGAAGCCTCCTTTGCTGCAGCGTTTACAACCCTTCCGCATCCAATTTATTAATTGCTCGTGTTTTCTGGATCTTTGGACGACAGAGGATAAAAGAGCCACACTTTGAACCAGTTTATCTTTTGAAAATGGAACTGCGGAGCTGGTTGCATCTGTGCATGTGCGCACTCGCGTGTCCATGTGTCAGAGTCAGCCCACACAAGTTGTTCTCCAACCGTCAAATGAGGATCAAGGGGGCTAGCTCAAAACACTCGTTACTCAGGTTCAGATTTTTTTTTTAATAGAATGAATGTGTTTGTGTATAAAGAACAGTTGATAAGTGGTGGAGCCGGAGGGTCAAAATTTGTAAAGAAGAAAACGTATAGGTTGAATAACCTAAAAGTCACTATCTAAAACCTTCACAATCTTCTTCCCACACGCTACTCATTCTGTCAGAGCTTTTAGGCTCCTCTTGTTGATGAATGCTTTCATTGAAATTTGACACTTTTACAATAACTGCATTTTCAATATAAGTGACAGCCCATTATTGATTGATTGTGTGGAATCCACTTAGTTTATGTCCTCATATGAATGGCATGAAGAGGGTGTGCTTGTCGTCTCATGGCCACCTCATTTATTTATGTACATGCAAACAAGGCCTATCAATACATCTCCCACTGGCAGACAGATTCAAATGCTTCATAAAATGACACGTTATTTTCTGCATGTCTGCAAACATACACACACACACACACACACACACACACACACACTTGATGAGAGCTTTAAAGTCACTGCTGTGTGTTCTGTATTGCTTTATTCCAGCTTTGCGGCTTTGACCACTTGGAGGTGTGAATAAAGCTTATTTTATGCAATTGGTCTTTAAATATAGCGTTAATTAAACAAAAATGTTAAGTGCACTTAAACCTAGATCATTTCTGTTTTCAAGGTAAAAACCCATAAAGACCTCTCTCATTTGTGCTTCAGTGAAAATGGTGGTACATAGTCTTACAATCCACACACACATCTTTAATCTCTCTCCATTTTTCATGTATGCAAATGTTGTGATGGGATTTATGATTCGACACTGCCACAGAACATCAGTTTCAGTGCCCTGAAGCCCCAAATTTTGGTGTTCTCTGAGGTCACTGGTTTGGCAACATTGGTCTTTTCGCTTGGAGAGATTAGAGAGGGAGACAAATACTGCCTTCAACTAGACAAATAGCCCAGGCCATGGCTGAGTGCTGGGAGCATATGAGAAGAGACAGGAGAGGTGGGGGTGAGGACACCATGGAACCCAAGTGCAAAATGGCCAGTGTGACATCTCCATGTGCAACAGATGAAGCAGGCATTGCAGGAGACCCAGGACTAAAACAGAACCAAGTTCATCACGAACTGGTCCTATTTTTGTTAACGAAAACTTATCTTATGAATTTACACCCAAACATAAACAAAGTCTAACAATATCACTGCAGATGAGATGTGAAATATATCCAGGCAGTTTCTTCTACATTCAGAGCTGGAGCTGGCTATGGTGTACCTCAGACAGGGCATTTGGATTTGGCGCAAATATCAGATACATCAATTTCAGATCATTTAGGATTTGATAATTCGGTGTGATAGAAAGTCTCCTTCCTGTCCTGCTTTTTCTGAATTAAATTTAAGATTCTATTTTGTTGTATTCTTGTAGGCGACAAGTTATTTCAGAGGAAGGCAAAAATAGCACTTGCTGTTAGGCAGATATTTGCCTTTATTAGATGGTAAAAAACAAAATGTTGCTGAAAAATAAGGAGCAAGCGGCCACTCTATGGTCAAAAACAAACAAACAAAAACAAAAAAAAACCAACAGCACCCAGAATCTTTAAGGTTCTAATACTTGGGGTGTGACCTATGACAGCAGGGACCTCATCAAGTAGCATTTTGTGATCGTTTACACTTTTTACACATAATTGCACTTTTTACACATAATTGATTTTTCACATAATTGTTTCATATTCTCAAAACAATTATCACAAAATTATTGTCCCTCTGTGTAACACACACAGAGTCCTTTGGTTCTGTTTTGCTTGCTCATAATACAAAAAATAATAATAATAACATTGGCACCAGGATTCACCAGAAAAAAAAAAGATTTTGTAAAGTATGAAAAGAGTATGAAAAAGTATGGTTTTGTTGGTTGATTTAGCATGCTGCTAAACAATAAGGCTTTCAAACAAACAGCGATAGAAACTACTTTTAATGATTGCTAGGCATATGCAATGTAGCTCCACATAAATGTATATAAATATAAAGCAAAACACCTGACCAGGGAACTGGTAGAAACATCGCTGGGGTTCAAATACACAGTGCTGCCATGATGGATATAAATCTACATGTTACAGGATTTTACCTGACATCAAAACATCAAAAACTGCTCATGGTTGCATTTACACTAGAAATGTCTATGTGAACATTTTTGCATGGTACACAACTAATGTTCTATTAATAATCAAATACATTTCTGTTACATTGCATATTGTTGCTCATGGAATGTCTTCCTCTAGATCTAAACAAACAGCATGAAAAAAGTACATCATTCCTAGAACAGGAGAATTGCTTTCATATTCTCAGTGGTGTACCACAATTAAAATGCTTTTAAAACACCTCACTGTGTACTGTATCTATCTATTTATACATGTGTATGTGTATATATGTGTGCATGTATATATATTATGATATTATTTTGCCAAGTGAATCGGCAACTTACTGTCACACCGTGCACTTGATACATGTCAGGTGTAAACTTTAGAGAAAGCTAATGAAGCTGTCATCCTGTGGGTTCACATCACACACCACACACTTGTGCAGTATCTGGCAATGCTGGCGGCATGACAACAGTTGCTGTAGTGAGAAGTTTAAAGGACATGTGAGGAAACCCCTCCTCCCCAACGCACACACACACACACACACACACACACACACACACACACACACACACACACACACACACACACACACACACACACACGTACATGCACGTGCTGACATGCATTACTCTACACATGCTGTGTGTGCCTGAGTGGGTGGTTTGCCATCAGCAGAGCGGGTCATTATGGGCTCTAGTGAGACAGCTCTTGCTTTGCGTGTCAGCGTCTCTCGGCATGCGCGTCAGGCCCTTCACACTAACGAACGAGAGAGTTTTTGACCACAAGCAAACAAGCATGGCCAGCTCCCTGTGGCTCACAGCATTGTTAGGTTAGATAATATTGGAGAATATATGGATGATCACCATAAGGTCAGCTTTATGTAATCAGTGAGTCTCAAATGTCACACTAGACAAGGTAGCATTGTCTCCCCTCCTTCCTCTTTCTCTCTCTCTCTCCTTCTCTCTCTTTCTCTCTGTCTCTGTATTGCTTTCTGACACACACACACACACACACACACATGAAGCTATGTGGTGCACACACAATATAAAAAACTATATTTTAAATATATGAGGTGTACATTAAAATAATTGCTTTAAGATATTTCTATACTAGCATACAGGCATATGTGTGTGTGGGTGTACATATAAGACTAGTAATGCTACAAATCACCTACCTCAGAAACATGAGAGCACAGACATGTTAGCCCGGAAGTTGCTCTGATTATCAAGGTCTGCATTCGGTGTTGAGGAACCAGGACAATTTGATGGTAAGTGGGCTACTGGAACAAACCATAGATGGATGAGGTTGGACAACATGGATCTAATGGAATGCAACTACAGCAGCAAATCCAGTGAGAGAAGTGCATGAGGGAACTGTGGATGAGGAAACAACCTTCATCCACACTTAGAGACAAGCAATTAGTTACACCGTGCTCAAACATTGTGAAATGATGTCCATTATAATAGCTGGAGATACATTAAATAAAGGGTCAATTTCACTGTCCAGACAGAACACCTATTGCATCTTAGAAAGAATGGTAAGAATGCAACAGGAAGTACCAGAATGTAATGTTATGTGGTTCCACTGTGGAAAATGATAAAGCTAACTACTTTCAGCCACTGGTGCAGGCTCATGTGGCTTAGTGGGAAGCATCAGACAGTATGTTAGCAGATATGAATGCAGCAATAAGCTCAATACTAACAAACAGTATAACTGACATTAATATATGCTGCTGCAGTAACCATGCTTGAGATCTTTAGCTACAAAACAGAAGCCACAAGCCACTTCCACTGTCTCCCTTGGAAACAGAGGCTGGAAATTAAGTTAAAGACAACTTGGATGGAAGTCAGCAAATTGACAAAGCTCCAGAAGGGCATCAAGACAAAAAACCTGGGACCTGGCTACTGAAAAAATACAATGGGTGGCTCATACGTGAGCAGGAAGAGACTGCTAAACAAAGGTTATCATTGAAGCAGTGGCCAAAAAAGGAAATGCCCTCTTTGATAATGATTCATTCATAGTATGCGCTCACTTTCAGTGCAACAGAACCATGACTATGGATCCATCCAGAACTGAAACAGAATAGTACTGAAAGAGCATATGGAAGAACAAATCATCACATAACACCAGCTCTCTTTGGTTTGGTTTAGACATATCAGTGCAGATCACCTCAATCTCCTATAACAGGAGGCAGTCAACATTACTACAGCAGAAGAACTCATGTTTCTGGCAGAATAAATGAACCAGCACCTCAATAGTGGCTCTCATTCTGACTGGGTAATAGAAGTCAGAACAGTACTGGTCATGAAGAACCTAAATAAGGGACAAACACCATCCAATTAGAGACCGATAACCTGCCCGTCCACAACATGGATGCTCCTGTCAGGAATAAGAGCCACTAAGCTGACTATAAGTGTATGAGCACTGCTCAGAAGAGGATTGGTAACACCAAGGTTCTAAGCATCACTAAGCATCACCTACTTCACCTACTTACAGATATAGCTGTCCATCTGGATTCCAACACCAGGCAACCTAACTGTTGCCTAGACTGACTTCAAGAAAGTACAGGACTCAATGCCATACACCTGTATACTTGAATGCTTACCTCCTGTATAAAGTCAATAAAACAATAAGGGCCTTCATCCAGAACTCTGTGGAACACTAGAGGACAACAATATAAGTCAACTTGAAGACAATTTCCCAGGTCACCATAAAGTGTGGCACATATCAAGGAGACACTTTCTCCACTGCTGTACTGCATGTGCCTGAATAATCTCTACCAGATCATCAGTATGAGTGGGTATGAATACAGATTCAGGAGCAGAACTACCGTCAGCCACCTCCTGTATGTGGATGACATCAAGCTGTATGCCTGACAAGGATCAAGGATGTAGACATGTCATTTGGGCTGGAGAAGTGTGGACTACTGGTGTTAAAAATAGGATCAAGTGATCAAGTGATCAAGACAGAGGGAACTGAAATTCCACAAGGCTATATAACAAACCTGGAGGACAGCTACAAATACTTGCAGATACTCCAATCACACAGGAGCTATGAAGTAGAAATGAGAAGGACAGCAACATCCAAGAACCTCTATAGGGTAAGGCAGGTCCTCAAGAGTCGGTGAATGGAAACAATTAGATCAAAGACATACGCCCTGTCAGTTATCAGATACCCAGCAGGCACAATAAAATGGCTAAGAAAAGAACTGGAAGCTGCTGACGTCAAGACCAGAAAACTCCTCACAGTGCATGGGGTACTCCACCCAAGATCCAACAACCATCAGCCTGAAGGAAGATGGACGGGGCCTACAAAGTGTAAGCTTTTCTGTCCGGAGTGAGATATGAAACATCCATGAATGTATCCAAGCAATGATCACCTCAGTGAGACAGGGGAGGTAGTCGGTAGTCACGATAGAAGCAAAGGGTGTCCACCAACAGATATATATATATATCTTCTACCTTCTATATATCTCTTATATCTTATATATATATATATATCTTCTATCTGTTAGTAGTATGCTACATCATACTTTGTATGTCTCGCTATCACACCTCACCATTAATCTTATTATGTCTGATAATATTTATTTGACGTATTGCCTAAAAGATAAACAGTTTTATTTAATACTCCATGTTGGATTTAAAGAAGAAAACACATTTTATTGTAATGTAAGAAAGGTTATCCACTGGAAAATTATTGTACTCTTTCCAAGTTAGTTATTCCAGCTTCTTGTATGTATTATCTGAGTTATTAGTGAAGTTGATTTATTCTATTAAAATAGCTGTCACTCAAGCAAGCTGTATCAGAGCAAGTATTTAGATCATGACTAAAGAATCAGACTTTTTTCCCAACACTGACTTGCTGTAATAAACCATTGACATGCTTAGTTGATTTGTCATGTCATTTACTTGGAGCAATGATACAGTGGCATGTGATGAGTCTCCCCAGCAGAAATTAAAACATGCATTGATGCTATAGTACCCCTTTAGCCACACTGGTTCTACTACAGAGGTAAGCTATACAAATGAATATATTTGATTGTGCTGCATAAATTAATAGGTTATATAAACATCTGTGATGATTAGGTAAATGTTTGTGCATGTACATGTGCGCGTGGGTGTGTGGTTGTGGGGGTGTCAACGGTTTCTTGTCTTAGCATTATAGTGTTTCTATGACGAGCTGAAAATATGTAACAAGAACCTTGTCTGTGCAGCAGTGGGGGAATTTGCCTGGGCCATGCACCATATTTTGCTGTGATACAAGGCAACTTGGATTCCATATAATTTACAATGCACATGAATTATATATGCTTTGGTTTAAACTTGGGTGCAAATAAGCGATCCGTTTAAGCAGGCTTTAATCATTAGTTTGAAGGAAAAAGGCATCTGCTTTGAATGTATAGAAGTCACATATGTAATGTAATTTTTTAAGCCACAGTAATAATGTATGGAAGGATTGCCATGTTTTATTTTTAAATTGAGAACTTCAGCTACAAAAAATAAACAATTTAAAGATGATGTAATATTTTTTTAGGGATATACACTGCATTATTCCACGTAAGCAATTATCCACAACCATTCTTGGAGCTGATGTCAGAATCTGTTTTAACGCGGTTCAGGAGATGAACAGTGAGGTGAATAAAAATAAGAATACACTATTATAGGACACATTCGAAATGAATATGTGTAACGCTGAATGTATCAGTTGCATTGTAACAAGCAGCGCTCAGGCTAAACTCGGAATGAGCGAAAACTTTTTTTTCCCGCATGACCACATGGAGGCGGTAGGTAGTCTATTACATTTTCAGAAGAAATGCGTGTCAAACTGTTTCGGCAAAGCGCATGGAACTATCGCAACAGGGAGACTAAAGGGTTCAGTTCAAAACAGGTTATTATCAATAACATGGTTCACTGAATCCCGTCCGAAATCAATGTATTTCACTACAGGAGTCTGGTCATTGCCGATTTGATGCTGAAGCGCAGAGGCCGTTAGGTTCTTGTCCGCACAACTGACAGAAGCTGCATGTTTGATGAGTGCGCGCGAAGGAGAAGGTTTTTGGCACTGAACTTGAAAGGAGCTCTTCATCGATCGCTGGACTGCACTACGACACTCGAAATCGCGTGCGGTGCGCTTCCAATGGAATGAGAGTGATTCAACTCACGAGGGGTGATCCAGCTGGGGCTGAGGTGTAAACCAAGGGAGAAGGTGGCAGCTATTTCCCCCAGGTGCTGGCACGCCGAGGATTCCGGAAAATGGAAGTTATTTTTGGACGTCCAAAGTAACTAGGCAGTCTTCATGATTCGGTGTAGAGAACAACGACGAGAAGACCAACCACAGAAGTTATTCATGCGACTTTTAACGAAGTGTGCTCTTATCCGTTTAGTAAGCAAGTGTAGCTAGTGCTACGGAATATTCACTGAATCAATTCCAGTTAGTTAGATTAGATTACGTTGTTTTGACCATATCCAACTGCATATCCACACAAACTATTTTCGAAAGAATCCAAATTTACACTAATGTCACGCCTAATTACTGCAGAAAATGGTAATATGAAGTCTAACTGAAGCAGTGGAAACACTTCGCGACGACGAGCATAGAAGAGGAAAAGCAGTTTGTCAGTATCAAGTGAGTTTATTGTTTCTCATGTCTTGTAATAACCAGGCTATGGTTTATTTCATCTGATATTGCGTTCATGGAATACCTTCACCGTTTACATTCTGTGGTCTGTTTTAGAAGGCTGCTTCTTTTAATTAATATAACTTTTACATTAGTTGTAATGTTCACTGACGAGCAGAAACAGTATGCGCCTGTATTACGCGACTGGCAGCAAGCAAGTACAAACAAGGGACCTAGTTAGTAAACTGAATAATCAGTGCGATTTTTAGCGTTGGTATAATTATAATACAGCGGTTTTTATGGAAGTAATTAGATTTTTTCGTTTGCTTTTATGATTTCGTAATGTCAAATTTATATCGGTTTATGAGGAGGAAAATACAATTATATATTGTGTATCGTCGAAATCGTTAAAATTGTTGCATTGTTGTATTGTGGACAACAAAACGTTTTTTTAATAGCCTCCGGAGAGCAGTATGCGCATCAGTCGTACACGGAGCCGTGATCGCCGGGCACGGGAGGC
This sequence comes from Tenebrosternarchus preto, assembly GCA_025802075.1. Lineage (NCBI taxonomy): Eukaryota > Metazoa > Chordata > Actinopteri > Gymnotiformes > Apteronotidae > Tenebrosternarchus > Tenebrosternarchus preto. Next base: position 10,052,224 of record JAOYMR010000009.1, on the reverse strand, counting down.
TATCTAGCCATATTGATTTGTACGATAAAGTAAGTCTGTAGATCAGGAGTAAGACTGCAGATCGACTCCTGCAATACTTTAACTGTTACTTTAAACGTTTCTACCTGCCTCTTGTGCCAAAGAGTCAAGTGAGAGGAGACGGGGCTCGGATGCGTTATAAACAAGCGAGTTTTTGTGCAGTGTTCGCAGAGTCCAACTTCAGCATTTCAGAGTAGTTTTTACAATAGCCTACTGGTAGAATAAGAATATACCACACAATTGGGGTCTCTTATCGCTCTAAATCGTATGCTTTGTTCAAAGGTTACTCACGGGTTTTGAAACTATTTTCAGTGCATAAACGTAAGAACCAATAGAGGTAAGAACTGTGTACTGTGACAAAGAAATCACAAAATTTGGGAAATAAATGTACTTTTGCACAACAAACAATGGATGCACGAAACAGATTTGTTATATACATTTACTGATAATGCATGCATGTTAGATAGATAGATAGATAGATAGATAGATAGATAGATAGATAGATAGATAGATCTTTATTGATCCCTTTGGGAGGGTTCCCTCAGGGAAATTAATGTTGAGATGTAGCCAGTAAACTCTTAGAATTGGTAAATGGTCAGACCATTCCATGTCCTACACCGAAATCTGTTTCTCTGCAGTATTTATCTACTGGGAGAGAAAGTAAAGTTTGAGATGCAGTAGCTCTTTGTCTTGCCCTAGTTCTCTGGCCAGAGATATGACACTAGGTTGTTGCATTTATCATGCTATTTTCCCCTTGCATTAATATCAGAGTCTATTTTACTATTTATATATTTCTTCAGAGGGACTTAGAAATGTTTTAATTCCACAGTGCAATAGATAACATTGCATAGTGTGAAAAAAAGACGATTCATTAATTAGTTTTTATTTGTTGCCTTGTTTACAGAGACAGAATTAAGGGGGGTCTTTTTTGGATTTGCTGTGGGCAAATATTTGCATATTTTCTCTAAAACAACCTGTAAAAAGATGAACGTTTAGAGAGAGAGAGAAAAAAAGAGAGTAAGCTTACAAAAAAATCTTTTATATGCGCCTTACGGACGTTTATTGTTGAGTGTATTGGTTGTCCCTTGAGGAATTTTTTATTCTTCAAAAAATGTAAACTGTGTAGTCCAATTTGCATAATAAAGAGTGGTGTGTTCTACTTTATATTACCTCTGGCTACAATGGTATTTGCATTGTAAACCTTAGTGGGGTTAGTCTGGTTCTAGAATCTGCATGGCTGCTGCTTTTCTCAGCACTATTCTCAATAGCCATCTGACAAAATGCAAAATATATAACGATTCTTTTCCAAATAGTTTTTATTATTTTTCTTTGCCTCCTGGGCGAGAATTTGTAGACTTTTGCTTTACAAAAGGTCTAAAAGGGAACATTTCAGTTTTCACTTTAGTTCTTTATGGATGTTATGCCTCCACTGTCAGCCAACATATGCGTAGGCTGAATACCTGGCAGTTGTGGGCCACTGTAAAGTGCCTCTGAGATGAAGTATAAGTAAAATTGAAGTAGTTAACCTTTCGTGTCCTGGAGAGTACATTGTTTGGCCGTTCCCATGTGACGATGGCTCCAACACTCATCGGGGAAAAGGGGGGGGGGGGAGGGCGGGGCAGTTGGTGGCGAAATGAAAACAGATGGCGGCGCCAGTCCCGCCCAGTCTCTGCCTCGCTTCCGCCATGACCATTTATCACCGTCAGGCCCCCTTCATCATAAAGACTTTACCCGTTAAAGGAGAAGAGTGCGCTCGCGTCTGCCTTGCTCGAGATTCTAATTTGTGGGCTCCGAATGGAGCTCTTTTGGAGCTTATTGTCAGCACCTAAGACTGGGTTGAAATGAGTTTTCGCCACCTGCCCTTATTGTTGTGGTAATGGGTTGCACAGCCCGGTGCGGCTGTGCGGAAACATGCCCGCGTTCCTCTGCATGATAATTGAAATGTAGTTGTCATTAGGAGGGTGCTTTTCAGCTGGGAAATGCTCAGGGTTCACAGCGCCGCCAAGCAGGGAGGAGATGTTTGTGTAAACATAAATCAGCACCAAAGTCTTCTTGTGCAACACCAGCCATTCCACAGAACATGGTAATAGCTTTAACCAGGGGCTTGAATTGGTTTATTTGCATAAATATTGTAAGCTGTATTTATAATTAAGTTTTACAAGTGCAAATCCAGTTTTGAAGCGTGCTCCTCAGATCGCTGTACAGGCGTAATCAAAAGGAAGAGATTACTTAGCATTTAAATGGCCTGCGCAGACTTGGGGGAGGATGGCGAGGGGCGACGTAAATATTTGGAGGATAGCACTTTTCCCAGGTGTGGGACTCTTGTCAACACATGAAGCTACTGCACAGGCTGTGTAGTGTACTTGCTGAGGTGAACTGGTGCGGTTCAATTGTCAAGAATGCTCTAGAGGGGGAGCAGAGCTCGGCATTACATTTGGAAAGGCCACACAAGGGTAACATAGCCTGCAAGCGTACACCTTTGAAGTCTAGGGGATGGAAAGTGTAGAGCACAAAGTAAATATGGACCCTTATCACCCACCTTATTAGCAACACTTACCTGGCACCATTGCACCTTGAACACACTGGCCACCCTTTTAAATCCAGTGATCTTGTTAAAGTTGTAGAGGTAATAAAAAGGTTTCCAAAGAAACGGGACATTTCAGACAGAGGTTCTTCATCAGCTGAGCTTCCGAAGCACTTTGCTTGGACAGCGGATGAAGAACCTCTGTGCGAAATGTCCTATTCCTCTGGAAAACTTTTGCAATACATTGCTGCAGTTTTTACTATGTTTATGCACGCACACACACACACCCACACACACACATGAACATAGACACACAATTTACTGTAAGTAATATAATAACATAACATAATATAGCAGAGCAGCTATCATGTTGGTGTTTAAAACTATCAACAACAGACAATAAAAACAGTCTTGGACTGTAAGGGCAGGAACTAATGCAGCTTAGCATTACTCTTAGACACAGACATCGGTCTACCTGTATCTTATCATCTGAACCAAAGTCCAGCATGGACACGGGCTGGTACTCCAGACTGGAGATGAGAGTGCCACAAAACTTTATTCAGTTCTCACACACATCCTTCCTATCAAACTTAGGGTCTAAAATCACTCCGGATTAAAAAGATCCAAAGTGTGAAGATTCTCACTCCCACACATTGGTGCTGTTGTTGGAAGTACCGTTCTTAGGTTGATTTTTGAAATATGCAAAAATAGTTGCAATATATAGTTGGAAAAAATCAACAAATAAACTTCACACGTTAATTTGGCAACTATCAGACTGAAACGTTCTTCCTCTTGTAAAAAAAAAAAAAGTTTTTTTTAAAGCATTTTCTATTCAGCTGATGTCAATACAACTGTGACATTTAATAAAACTGTAACATTTGATAGTTTGCATGCTTGTTATTTCTTACTTTGAAAACCAGTTCCCTGTCGTCATGCCAACACTTGTTGTTCCATATACATTTGCAGAGATTTATGTGTGATGAACACACAGACATAGAAACAAATGGTTGTGGTTGTATTAATTATTTTGAGGATATAGTTTAAAAGTAGGGAAAACCATTAGAGAATGGATAAATATATAGGAGATTTGCTTTAATATCCAGAGTGAAACATGATCATTTTGGAGTCATGGCATCAGCTATGGATAGTGCAGTCTGTACGTCCTTGACTTATTCCTTGTTTACAGACTTTATACAGCAGCATAGCTGATTTTCAAATGAACCGCCGCAAGAAGGTTAGGGTAAAGTACTGAATAACAGTTTTAATTTGAGGGCATTTACGTCTATGTTAGATTATGTATACAGGAAATGCAGTTATTGTTTAATCTATGTAATACCTCATGTCAGGAAACTATGAGTAAATAAAAAAAATACAGAATTTTTGTGATGCTTAAGTTATATAAATGATTTAAATAGTTAGCAGCTGATGTTTGCTTGAAGTCTGTGATCTGTAGACATAACCAGACACTGGGTATTTTTCCTGGTGTTTCTCTGCCAAGCCTGTAATACAGCTATTTTCAGTTCCTGCTTGCTGTTTGTTTTAGGGACGTTTTGCTTTTTCGTCTTGTCTTCAGTCAAATACATGCCCATTAGGGTTTAGAATGGGTGCTTGACCAATCCCTACCATTTGGCAATAAAGTATTTTGAGTTCATTTAGCACTATGTTTCAGGTCATTGTCCTGCTACAGGATGCTGTCCTGCTGCAAGATGCTTTTGTATGCAATTAACATAAATAAAGGCAAGTAAGTCAGTCCCACTGGCAGACGTTCATGGCCGTGCCACTACATTTCATAAATGAGATGCAGTGTTTGAATTATGAGTGTTTTTGTTACTAGAGCATTCTTGCTTCTTAACAGAGAACTGTTGCTTCTGTAAAAAGATACAGAAAACAAAGAAACAAGTAGCCAATTTTCCAATGACTTGTCGTCTCCTAAAAGTTGAGGGCTGTGTATAAATACGGCTGTAATTCCTGCATGGTTTTATTCCCTGTGTTAAAGCAACCATTCTGCCCTTTAACCTCATAGTAATTTTTTTTCCGTATGCTAGAATACAGAGCCATAAGAACAAAACTTGTGTCCCTGTCCAATTGCCTATGGAGGGTGAAAAATACTTTTATGAGATTGAGTTTGTCATTTTTATGGAAGATTGACTGAATCCAGCAGCTGATGAGAGGCCAGGTCTACTTCATCTTGGCTCACGCAGTTTGATGAGAAAGATATATGACACCGTATGACACTCAAAAGTTGTAGGCCAACAAGTTAATAGCTGTAACCTTGCAACGATGAGGTGGAGCAAATTGGAAGTCAGTCATTAAAAGCTATAAATAGCCATCAAGGTGCCATGGGAGGCCTGCAAAGGGGCTAGCGATTAAGGGTGTGTATCACCAGACAAAACCTTCTGCAGACTTTTCAGTGAAGTAAAGCCAAGACCACCTTGACCCTTTGAGCTGCCTGAAGATGCATACAAATGACCCCCTATCCCATTATTTTATTTTTATTCCATGACTGGTAAAATCTTTTTTACACATTTGGTGTCAGGTATTTTAGTAGTCAAATGTGTTAATTACTGTTTATTTAATACTTCACACCTCTTATTCATGTATTCATTTAATTGATTCTGCACTGATTCACTGAATTCAACTAATTTCAAAAATACTTATTATTTTTATCATATTAAAATGCAAAAAAATGTTTCACTCCAGGTTTAGTTATGTAGTCGGTATATACCAATTAATACAAAACCTTAAACTGTAAAGCTGTTCCACAAATATTGTCAAGTATTGTCATAAATGATAATGCATAATAAACTATAGGTTGATCCACATATGTTTATGAATTTTAGACAAACACAATTCATTTATGAGACATATGGTAGGTCCATATGGAGAAAGTCATGGTGACAGTTTTTCTTTAAGCAGTAAAATGAAGGGCTCCATATGTACTGATCCAACATTAACCACATGTTTGTTCGTCTAATTACAGAGTGTCCTTTCTCTAATGAGGAGGGAATCATGGTAATTAACCAACAAATAATTGAAAGCCTGAAAATGTTCCAGTGCAGATCAACTTTATCTAACATTTTCAGTATCTCTACTACAACCTTTACAACACATTTAGAACGTTATATAGAAGAAATTTGAATTTTGGTGTGAGGGACTTTAAGTCTATTCACAATTACAGACAAAGACAAGTCATGTAATTCATAAAAGGTATTCAAGTGACTTTTATAAACCATCTTCTTACAGCAATGCACCACTTGTATAACTACTATATATTAACAACAACAGGAGTGGTGTTTTATTTCTTTGTGTGTATTTCATTGTTAATTGGCAATCTTGGTGTTCAGTTTGCTTGTTTTAAGTAAAAGTTACTGTTCTCTCTTACACCTTGTTTTTATCTTCTCATGGTCATTGTCAATGTTGATGTTCATTTATCTTCTCAAGGTCACCCTTTTAGATGTTTTGTCAGTTTCCTTTAGTAATTTTTAAATGCAGTAATTCTTAATTAGTGACAACCTCACTAATTAACCTTTTGGTAAAATGCGTAGCATAGAGACCAACCGTTTTACAAGTTTTCAACGATCTTTTTTCCTCCATTGATTCTGGTGCTCACTCTATTCTTTGCCTTTTAGATTTAAGTGCTGCATTTGACACAATTAATCATGACACAGTTATCTCCCACCTTTTAGCTATTGGCACAGCCCTTACTTGGTTCATGTCCTACATTACTAATAGATTTTATTTTGGTGCCCTTAATAAACACAAATTTGCTATTGATGTGTTAGACTAGTTGTGTCCCAGGGATCAGTCCTCTCATTTTCAACATGAACATGAACTCTTGGTCAGATTCTTTTCCACCATTTGACACTCTGATCTATGTGAACACCAATGCTACCCATACCCTACAACACTCTACCCATATATTCTACATTTGAGACCCCATATTCTGATATACTGAATGCAGTCTTCTTTTTTAAACCAAACCCTAGTATATCAGCATTAGCTCTGCAATGTTTAGCTTTTTTGGCTTTACTAATAACTAAGATGGAGTGATTGATTGTGAAATTCTGTTGTCTATAACCTAGATGCACTTTTTGATTCTCTTCTTTCTTAATTGCATTAGGTCTCTGGTCAAAAACATTTTTCCACCTCTGTAAATTTGCGCACCTTTGCTGTTGCTTTTCATGAAAGATGCTCAAACCAGGCTTTTTTAACATTACGCTTAAATTACTGCAAGACACTTTTTATATTGGCATCTCAGACAAAATCATGTGTCTCTTCAATATGTCCAAAATTCAGCTCTTAGAATTTTGTCTCATCAGCTCACACCATCCCTGTTTTATTTGTTACACTGGCTACCTGTCCCATTATGCATCCTCCAGCTTTCTAGTGTCACATTGTCTGGCACCCCCATATTTAGCTGAGCTCTTGCTTCCACTGGCCTGCCTGAACACTCACATGCTGGTCTTCTAACTGGCCCAGAATGCAAATTGGTCACTGCTGGAGGCAGAGCTTTCAGTGTCATGGCCCCCACACTATGGGATATTCAACTGAACTCACATCTCTCTTCTCAATACTTTTATTCATTCTGTAATTTTAAGATTTAGATTTTAGTTTGACCTAGAGGCAAACAAATTGAATATTCCGCTGAAACCCTGGAGGCAAACAAATGATGCAAAACATGTAATCTGTGCACCAGTACTGAGCAAGTTCAGTAGGCTGACATATTTTACTGAAAAAGTGTTGTGGTTTTGATGTTATCTTACCTATGACCATTGCATTTTTACTGTTTAATGCACATCTATATCATTGTTATGTTTGTTGAGTTTAACAAAGTTACTTTTATTCCATTGGAATATTTGGAAAATTCCAGCACCTTTATCCTACAAATGTAAAACACACACACACACCTGCAGTATTGGCACTGTTATCAATAAGGAAGGAAATGTAGGTAGATGGACACGATGCAACCTTTAATAAACAAACTGGATATTTTGCATCATGTCTAGAGCAGAAAAAAATATGATGAAATTAAATAGGTGTGAGGCAGTAGCTGTTTCAGCAGCGGGAAATTCGAGGTCACTGTCGGTGATAACCATCCTCCAACAACCTGCTGCTCTGGCCTGGACACTCCAGAGTATGACATCCCTCACAAACTGATAAATCTGATGGTCTCTAACTAGCCTCTTGTACCTTCAACGTCCTTCTTGGTTTGCTGTACTGGTTTTGTACTGAACTATATTTAACTTACTCAGCACAATGGACATAATATTGCTCACTGTCTTATTTCAGATTTTACTGCTGTATAATCCGATCACTTTTGATTGATCCCACATGACAAATTTGATCTCTGACTATAACTTAGTTATACATTGCTGGCCAAGGGATACCACGGTTTGGTCTACTGCTATTCATTTCACCTGAAGAATTTGATATTGTGGTGGCATTTAGTATTAATTCACGAAATACAAAAAGTAACCAAAAGTGATTTTTTTGTCAGAAATTTTACATTTTACAATACTGTTTCCTTTGGCATAGTTTTACTTGATATAATTGTACTCTTTATGTCTAATAACACAATGGTTCAATGTAAACAAGCTCTTTAGGGTTTATAGGCCATCTTTTTGACATACAGCACTAGTAATGATGAAGTAGTAAGTTTGCATTACTCCTGTAACTCAAATAGTGCTGATGTTAGCAATATAAAAGTTACATGCTGTACTATGTATATACCTTCGCATTACTTTAAGATATGGTGGATAAGGCTATTATATACTGAATAAGCACTATAAGCTTAGTTAATAATGAGTGGAATATAATGAGTGAAACACCAGAGGTTGTGGTAAAGAAGTATGTTTGCAGAATATTGATACTGGATTTAGTCTTGATTTAGAATTAGAGTGAATCTCATGTTTTTTTTTTTTTGGTTGGTCAGAAATGCACAGTATCAACGGGATGGTATTGCCTAATCTCATAAGAGATACATAACAGACATTATTGCCTGAGAAAACAGAGCCATGACAATGAAATCTGTCTTCCCATCTGGGGAAGTGTGTTTCGGACACAAGCCAGTCATTTTCTCCAGGGTGTGATTTAGTGCTTTACTTGCATCCTTTGTGAAACTAATTAGTATATAACCCTTAATCCCACATGGAAACGACTAAATCCAAATGTCACTGTGGACCTCATAATGGGGATTTTTTTAAAAACAATTTTAAACTATAGTTGTTGTGATCCATTAACATAAATCAGACTATCTGAAAGTACAATTCTGTGTCAAACTTTAAAGCTCAAAAATCGTTTTAAACGAGGAGCAAAGACAGAAGCTTTATTTTGTTGTTGTTGTTAAGCCATTTTTTCAGCTGCCACAGCGTCCCTCTAACATACGCTTGCATGCCTCATACAAGAACAGTATTAAAGCCAGGACTCAAAATCAGTTATTGTGTCGCATATAGGACACGTTAGTTCACACGTCCAGATCATAGATATTTTAGGACGAGCAGAGAAGACCTCTCACCAATCCTGTGGCGTTCTGTTTACACTTGTTTCGCCCACCACACGCTTTCTTTTAGCGTCTGAATGTGGATCGGGCTTTTGCACAACCTTCTCTGGGTGTTCCATCTGCTGCCTTGTTGGCTGTTACATCTCCCACTTGGCTAAGCAAAGGGGTGCTGAGGAGCGGAGGAAGCAATCTGTGTGTGCCACCCCCCTGGTACCCACCCTCCTCGTCCCACCCCCGCCCGCTCCCTCCCTAGTCGCCCAGGACCCTACAGGGAGGCAGCTTACTTCAGGAGCACATGTCATGGATTCTTTTCAAGCACCTTGTTTCTGCTCGTTTGATTCCTTTACTAGGGCCCAGGATTCCGACTTAGGGGCAAAGGACTTCCTTTAACTAGAAAGGAAGCTTTGAAATTAGTAGGGGGTGCCCTGTTGTTGCTCGTGTGAGTGTATGACTGTAGGACGTCGAGAGGTTGTGTGTTTTTAAGTCTTTGATTATGTGCTCTTTGAAGTTTAGCATTTGCAAGCTACCTAATCCTTATATGTTATTCCTACACTGATGTGCTCAAGTGAAGAGAAATTATTTCACTTCCAATCACTTGATTATTGCTGGTTAGGTGTTGCCTGCCAACACACAAGTGCACTTTCAACACAGATGTCCTGTCTAATGAGCAGTTTTGCAATCTCAGCATGGTGTTGAAAAAATCATCAAGACAACCAAATTCAACTTAAAACACCAAATTCATATCTTTGGCATTCAGTCAGATTTTGCTGCAGTCAAGATTTAGTGTGAATGTGCATTTATCCCTTGATCATTTCATATTACTTGATGACTCATCCATTTGGTCCTGTGCTAATGATTCTTTAATTACCATTTATGGCACTTGCTCATGGTTGGAACATATCAGTAGATCTGAATCTTGGCATCTCTTCCTCCATGTGTTACCAACAAACACCATACTGTCAAGTGTAGAACACAGCTGACAAAATATAAAAGAGTGCCACAAGGCACCATATCTCAGGTAGCTACAAAGACTTGTTCCATATGCATTCATTTGCAATCCCCTATTTGCACACGCGCACACACACACACACACACACACACACACACACACACACACACACACACACACACACACACGCATGGATTGCAGTCTGGTGGCCAGTGAGTTTAGGACTCATCTTCCTAGCCCTGATTTTAGTATATCTGGCTTAATAGTGCTACAGTGGCTTCTTGCTTTACATGTAGCACCTGGATATGGGTGTTCAAGGCTAGCATCCAGCTTGGAAGTGCTGCACTTGGGACATACTGTACAGGATAACTGTGTGCATTCAGCAGGGACACGTGAAAGCCGGACCGCTGCATTGCTCCAGAGGTTCTGACCACTGAGTGTAGACGATAGGATTTGAAGAAATCCTAGGTTGTCATGATCAATTGAATAACTCTGCAATTTAAAATGACTCTACATTTTTAAATTACATTAATATTCAAAGTTACATTGATGTTCAGTTAGTATTTCAATGTCTTATAAAGAATCTGTGTGCAAAGAAGAACAAAGTTATTTTATTTTCGATTTTGTCGCTCTGCCTGGACTTCCTTCAAAGGTTCAGGTGTAGGTATGTATAGGGCTTATCTATCAGACCTATGATAAAAAAAAATATGTAAAATTAGCAACATGTTTGGTAGAAAACAGAGGAAAATCTGTTTACTGTTTGATGGGCAGGGTAGGTGTGTCAACAGCACTGCCAAGGGTGAAATAATTACTACTACAGCCATATAATCATTCCTGGCTACTAATCAAGTGATTGATGTGTGGCAGAGTTCGTAATAGTAGGCATTGATTTTTCTTTGTGTGAGCTTGTGTGGGTTGGAAGGGGCTGTTGGATGGCCAAGTTTGCAACTGGCATTGTAAAATAAAAGTCTGTGTTAAGCTTTTCTGGCCTCACACTTCTTTGCCTATTTGCTTATGTTTGTTTGAGTTTATATGATTGCTCAGGGTATAAAGATTCATTATTAAGAAATTCTTATTCCATAACTTCCATATATATATATATATGGGCTATAGTTTCATCCCATAGAGCTTCCCACAGCTGGCCTCTGACCTGTTACTGTTCTACACTAAAATATTACCTCTACACATATATAAATATACTCTCTCTCTAGGTCTTTCTCTCTATCTCTCTTTAGAGACCGAAAAATAGAGCATGTTCATATTTTTCCTCTGAACATTGTGATAGTTGTACATCAAGCATCTATCTTATTGTCTATGAATTCACCACCTGAAATCACATTGAAAATTAATGTTGTTTGTCAATTTGTAATTATCCCAGTTTTCCTATGAGAGGGTTGCATCTCTCCTGGGATAGGACAAAAAGTGAATTTACAGAGGCTGCTAGTAATGCTTCTGCTGAAATAGCAGTGATTCTGTTCAACACCACTGTTACTTTAGGTTGACCGATTAAACCAGTGGTGATTATGTACATGAAAAGCAACAATGAAAGAGAGCGATAATGGGAGATAGAGAGAGAGAAAGAAAGAGAGAAACTGACAAACAGAGAGAGAGAGAGAGAGAGCATGCATGATGTTTTACTCTAGTTCGCTTCTCTGAATGATAATGAGAGACTCATGAGAGCCCGCTAAGCAGCTGCTAATTGGTGTGGCAGAGCTCTGTGCTACTTCTCCAGTATTTATTTCTTCTTTTCCTCTCTGGTGGGCTCAGTCTGGTATGGAAGGAGTCCCCTGGGTCCCTTCAAACCTTCTCCCGCTATCTCTCTCCCACCCTTACATCTTACAACCCAGGGCTAACATGGCTGGCAGACAAAGCCCCTCCTGGGTTACAAACCTAGGAGACACAGAAACACAGCTGTATTCCCTCGTTCTTGTCAGTTCAGAGCTTAGCACCATGGCTAATGTAGAAAAGGTTATTGTAGCTGCTGTTACCAGGAGAGTTCAAGCCATTTTGGCAAGCAGACAGATATTCTAGCATATGCGCGTCGGGTACCTGGTTCCATCTGGGAAATTATCTAACACACATGATTTGTCACCTTATGAAAGAAAAGGTTTTTGTGATAGACAAGGTTTTGTATATGTTTAAACTCGTGAACTTACATTTCATCATAGATTCTAGCAGACGAATACACTTTTACAACTGCAAGAGTCACATGGTTTCAACTTCATGAAAGAATTTCTCTTACTTTCTATAAATGAAATCAGGACATATGCATGGTTATGGTGTGTAACTGAATGATGTGCAACTAGGTTATAACACCAAGGGCAAAACAACTCTAGATGATGAACAGAATGACCAGTGCTTCACATTCATCACAATGACCATCTCTCAGTCACTGTGATTTTAGTTTGGTCAATGTACATATTTTAGGTGATAGTGTTTCACTGATTTTTTGGCTGGTAAGTTAGGAGATTATAAAATTATGCATTTGCTACTTGCTAGTGATGCATCCAGGGCCACGGGGCCTAGAAAAAAGGGATGTGCCTTCTCATTTCTTTATGCTTCAGGAGTCTCTCTAGCAGCACCAGTGCATCCTTTTTGTGTAAAGCCTTGTCTCTGCTTATATGTGAGCCTGTACCTAGAGCAAGCAAGAGTGACATAGACATGTGTGTGTTGCACAGCTGTTATAGGAAAACAAAATTTCTCACTTTTGGATTCATATCCGACCCTTTATAGGATTAAATTCTTGAGGAAAAAGGGAGTTTATACTTGAGCAACTGACAGATTTACCTTTAAACTACTAAAGTTAAGGTAGCCAACCCCAGTAAGATAAATTAAGGAGTAGGTATAACAGTATTTACTTACATTGGTATATTAGTCAATCATTAGGCCCTGAAAAGATTGTAATACAAGTCTGTGTGTGTGTGTGTGTGTGTGTGTGAATATGTCAGGGCATGATTACAGACCCCACTTTTCTAGAGGCTGGATTCAGTTATCATCTCTATACTGAATGTGTTTTAGCTTTGCAGCATATCAGCAGAATAGGCCTCTGTTACGCTTTCTGATTTATACTGCATGTTGTTACATGCACAGTGACTCAAGTGCAATTCCAGCTGTACTCTCTGCTGGCACATGCTCTATTGCTACTCAACTACGCACAGGTTTTCTTGCAAGGAACCTGAACTATCTGTAGTTTTTGGACGCCAATCCCTAGCACTCTTCCATGCACTTTGGCTTACTTTCAGCACCACAGTGCTTGGACAGCTCCACAGCTATTGTTGCTGCGTTTTGGATTATTACAAGTTAATTAGGTGCCAGATTGACACAAATTTAAATATTTAGTTGACACCATTGGTCCAGCTTCACATTTTATTACAGAAATAACTTTTATGGTACTCATCTTAATCTTGGCTCTCCACATGTATGCTGTACTCCTATTGTGTTTGTTTCTATAGAGTGTGCTAAAGTGCATATTTCCCAGGAAAAGGCCAACCCACTTGAGGAATGCAAGTGAGTGCAAGTGATGAAAGTGGTATTTAAACACAACTCAGTTCGGCGCTTTTAGACTTTTTTTGTTCTTGATATTGTGGCTTGTGTATTGGAACTATTGCCAACCTTCATTTAGTGTCAAAGAAAAGAAGAGAGTGTTTGAGGATTGTTTTGTGTTAAGCCTCAGGTGAAATGTATTATTCTCTCCTACTGCACCAGCCAATTCCATGTTGCAAAAGCAGTCTGAAAAACACAATTGATTTGGAATACATTAGCAGAGCTTTATGTTACTAGAGCTTTGTATTCATTCAAAACATTGTAAACCTGTTTACATATAAGACTTAGCATTAGGCTCCATATCTTAAAATAAGATTAACCTTGAATTTCTGTTACATGCAGTGTTTCCATGAATCCAAATTGTAACATTCCTAATAGATTAATAAATAAATTCAAAACCGTGTTTATATATATATATATATATATATTGAGCTGTACAATCCCCTCAGAGCTAGTTTGTTGTTATTCTGAGCTTTCAGACTAAATAGTTCCTCTAATGCATTACAGTTTGCTTAAACCATAACCCTGGTTTAGGAGACTTTTTTTTGTTCAAGAAACAGATTTTTGTTGTAAAATTTGGTTTAATATGGTAACCTGTATAGAAAATTTTTAGGGGAAAATGAACACTTATGAAAAGCAGCGGTGAATATTTAATTAGCCACGTCAGCAGAAAGCGGAACCTTGCAGCGCGTGCGTCCTACATCTACCCGCTCGTTAAGTCAATTCCAGCAGGCACGAAACCAAACTGTTTGCTTTCACTCTTGCAAACGTAGTCCCTCCCCTGTGACTCAGTGAAAGATCTGCAAAAGACCAAAAGCATGACATTCTAGAACAGCGGTACGGAAATGTTAACATTTCAAAGGTTTTAAAAGTAACCCAGCTCGGTCTTCACCCGGCCGTGGGCGGCGTCCAGACCGTCAGCAGCATTCGTTCAAAGCCACTTCAGCTGCGAGAGGTTAACCATCACACCGCTGTCTTAATGACCATCAAATTCAATTATTGATCTTTACCGACAGACCTCATTCCACTGCACGTCATTAACTTGCACTGCTGGTGTCTCCCTTTATCTCTGCACGTCAGAGTTGTTGAGTTATAGCTTGTCTTTTTTTCCTAGAGTAATTTCCGTGTTTGAATGGTCATATCCTGCTCCAGTGGGATGGGGGAGCTTGGCAGATTTTACACGTACAGTAGGCAGAGGAGGTCATACGCTCGGCTACGTGGCCTGTTAGGACGTAGGAATGTGAGCTAATCCTTGTCTGTGCCTATGGAATGCAGTGTACTGTGGTGCATTATTTTGTAAAGAATTATAACTGCAATTACTTCTTTGTTCTCTGGTTATACGTTAGACACCACAAACTCTTTCATGTTCACTTAAATGGAATATATAAGCATCTGTATTATTTTCTTGACAGCATGTACTGAGGGCCTTTATTTGAAAACTGAGGTGAGAATGCATTTCTACAGCTCTGCTACTGCTGTGAACATTTACTGCTCTTCACTTTGTGACATTTCTTGATGCAGCTGTCAAAGGCAGACTATTTCTGATATGCCAGTGCTCTCATAATGCAAACCAAACATTTGGAGAACAAATAATTGACCACTGTGACCAAATCTTTGACTCTTTCCCATTTGGACAATGAACATGAGGCTTTTGTAATTTCATGGATCTGGTACCAGCTGGCGTTTTAAAGTCAAGGTGGAAGCAACAGGAGTTGCAAAAGAAAAACGTCTGTTTCCATGTTTTAGCTGCAGAATGAATACTAAAGGATGGATGTTTGCACATGATTTACAGTATGTAGTATGTAGTATGCTGCTGTTCATCTGACATAGCCACTCTGTGTGTATTTGGCTTTCAGACAAGGTGTTGCAAGCAGTAGCTGGTTGCTGAGCTGAACAGCTCACGAGGACCTAAAGGAAATGTGCTTCAGCAGAACTGTTGATCTGATGAAGGGGCGACTGTGTTTTCCTGCTTGTGTCTTTAAGTTGCGCTCTGTTCCCGGCTGACTGTTTTACGGCCCTTTAATGGCGCTGTAATGGTGATGTGTGGTGAGCAATTAGTTTCCTGGCCGGGCAGGTGCTGCTGCATCTATTACAGGTCAGCCAATGAGTTGGCCTTTTCAGAAGCCCTTTTTTGTGCTGGTGTTTAAAGAAGGACTGCTTATTACTGCTTCCAAGAGTAAACTAACATCATAACATCTCTTATTATTCTCTCTACCTATGAATGCATTTAGACACGGCTTGCCAAAATTCTGAAGCTTAGAATATAACGTGGCACCAAATTCAGCTCTACGCACATATGCTGCATAGCTTGCCCACAGTTCAGGAATGCAGCCCAAGAATGAAAGTGTTTATCCAAATGTTGAGAACTCTTCCACCCACTCCAAAGTGTCCTTTAGCCCTCATGTGCCTTAGTCATCTGTTAGTCATACCAGCCAGCTCCGGAGGCCGTCCGGCCCGGAACTGCTGAATCGGGACGCTGGCTGCGGAGCTGCAAGGGTACCAACTCAGCGGGCCTCCCGCAACCCCCAGTACCGCAGCAGATGGTGGGATGCGCTCTCTCGGCCGCCCGCTCTGCCGACCACGGAACCACGGAACCACGGTAACGCGCCGAGGACCGCCGTCCCAGGGCCGGAGTCGGTCGGCTGCTTCTCCTCGCCGAGCCTAACGCGGCCCGCCCGCGCCACGCACCCACGCGCAGCCTGCAGCGCACAACGTCCTCTCCCAAACACAAATAAATCATTGCTTTCAATTAGACATTGTAATGCAGAGTGCTGCAAGGAAAGACGAACCGTTGCAAATATTTCATCTTTTACCTAATTAATGTTCAGCGGCTCTGTTATGCGAGCTACTAATGATTGTTCACAGATTGCCTTGTGAGGTCTAGCTGAATGATGTATTAATGTCGGTATGTGATATGTGTGAGTCTAGAGTGTTAAGCAGAGGTTTCACCAGGCCTGAAATGGAGATGGTCCCCTACATTACCCCTCAATTTAGATTTCACTTATACCTGCATTCTCCTGGGGATTGTAGTCACAGAACAAAAATGGTGGTGTAGTGGTCATGGTGGGTGGTGGGTGGGGGGGGCAGCCTATCTCACTGAAGACATTTCAAGTGCTGTACCTGCTGGTAATTTATTTTCAAACCATTTTGAGAGCGAAAGGCTTGCTTGTATTGCTGTGAGTTTGTGATAAAAAGACTTTTCAATTGTGAGTGTTCAATGAGGCAGATATGTTGAAGGATCTATCTATCTATCTATCTATCTATCTATCTATCTATCTATCTATCTATCTATCTATCTATCTATCTATCTA
>JAOYMR010000009.1:10003730-10035303 GCA_025802075.1 Tenebrosternarchus preto | reverse complement strand
TATCTATCTATCTATCTATCTATCTATCTATCTATCTATCTATCTATCTATCTATCTATCTATCTATCTATCTATGCACAAGCTCTGTCAGCTGACCTGACATTCAAGCTTTACACACAAACAAATATCCTCCAGATGCACTCAAACATTTACCAGTTTTGGACAGGCACTACATGTGTGTAGGACGCCGCTTTAAGCTGCATTTGCGGAGGTAATTGCGGCGCTCCTCCTGTCTACGGACTCTCGTCTCTTTCCGCGTCCTCTCGGAGGGATGCACATGCCCCGCGCTCCGCAGCACGACTCCAGCCGTGCCGCCCGCCCCCTCTGCCGCTCTTCAGACCCGATCACTGGGGGCTGTGTTTGCATTCATGGCTGTTTGGCTGAACATTGGCTCCAGTAATTGGGGTGCGCCCCCTCCCTTGGCTTTGATGTAACCTCCCACCAAGGGCTGGCAGGATGAAGCAGCGGGGAGCACAAAGCTGCTGCTGTGGTCAGGGTGATTTGTGGAGTGACGCTGCTCCCGAGGCTGGATTTACATGCGGGTCCTGCTGAGTAACGCTGCCTCCTGGACATTGTAATCACCACGGGGTTTACAGGGGAAGGAGGCTTAAACTCCAGGTCCGAGGTTACTGGAAAGTGTGGCTATAAAACAGTGTCCACCTTGGTCATGACCTCATGACCTCATGGGTGAAAGATGGAGTTTGGCTTAAGATGCGCTGTTATTTTATGTTATTTTATCTTTGGCAAGCGGACCTGGAAATACCTAACTACTGTCTCGTGTGGCAGGTGCGTTTTAGCAGCAATGCGGCGTTCATGGAGATGCTGTGATCAACATTTTGCACACTTTAAGAAAGTGCAGAACACACACTGACTGCAATGCAGATCTGCTGCAACATGTGGTCAGTGTTCAGTGTGATCGTGATGGATTTGAGCCATTACAAATAAAGGAAGTAAAGAAAACACTTTGGCCTGGTAGCAGTCACAGTAACCCACCCATTGTTCATCTTACTTATGAGGCAACTCAGTCTAAACGCTGCATTTCATAAAAGAGAAAAATTGTATGTTTTTTTATTTTTGACAGTTTGAGATTTTATAGTCCTTAATATGTTATCGGAATCCTTGGTAAACGCTGGCCAAACAAAATGGCTTTATATGTTCCACTGAAAATATGAGAGCGAGTGTGGTTTATAATTATAGCTGTTTATAATTATTTATCATTGGTGGAAGTTGTTATTCACATAATCTAATGTATTTACTCTGCAGTACCTGTTTTTTAGCATTTTAGCCACATCTGAATATTCAGTAACTCTTTAGTATTTATTCATAACTTCTTTGTTTCCCTCTAATGCATACAAATTTATATTCATTCATTTTCAAGTTTTTGACCTTTATGAAACAAACCATGGCTATAAAAACCAGCTTCACACGTGAAAATGCCCACCTCCTTTATAAAAACAGTGAAGAAGTTCCAAACAACTGGGTCTCCAAGGAAGAGGACACAAACACATGTCTCCACCACCACCACCACAAGGAGGACAGTTTGAGAGGCAAACCTTTCTCTGAGGATCAGAGTTGGATTGTTGTTGGAATTGGAGTCGTAGGGTCACCAAACTTTCAAAACTGTAATTAGACCCCACCTTCATGGCAATCAAGGTTGCACTAAGGTGCTGGCCAGAACAAAGCCACTTTTGTTGTCAAACCATGTGTATGCACCTGGAGTTCAACAAACATTCGTACTCTTGTGTGGAACCATAGTCTATGGTGAAATGAGACAAAGATAGAATTGCTACATATTATATTTTATTATATTTTTAGCAATGACTTTTTATTGTTTTATCTTACAGAGAGGTTACGGTTCACTTGTTTAAAATGCATCAAGCTGTTAAACAATTTGTTTTTTCAATGGCGCCAATAATTCTGGAAGCCACAGCACACAGGTTGGTAAAGCAAAAATCAAATACACATGCTAAAGCTACTCACTCACTGACATTTTCACCTTGACTTGAATAATGATCAGCGAGTTTCACTGAGTCAAGAATATTGAGTAAAATCCTAAGGGAAAACTACAGAGAGTATAGCTCAAACAAGGGTTAATTTTTATGCATTTGGGATTCTGGGCTCAAAGACTGCTTTTTCAGGTGGGGTGGTACAGAGCAGGATGAGCTGATGTATGTGGAGGTTGGGGGGGGGGGGGGGTTCTATATAAAAGTCTCACTAGCCTTCAGTAAGGTGCTGACCTGTGAAATGATTCAAACTGGGAGCTCGGCAGGCTAAATGACCTCTCTAAATGCTTTTCAGAAAAGGAACAGAGACCATACATTGTGTTTCGGAACACTAGAAATGGTGTATTGCTTTGCGAATGCTGTTTGCTGAGTGTTTCAATTAAAACATGATAATAAGTACCTGGATGACACAAAGTACAACTCTGTTATCTTACTGGTGTGTATTTAGCTACAGTATAGTATGACATGTTTACTGCACCATTATTACAAAGCAGTACTTTCACCAGCTGGAAAAATGAAATATCTTTGTCCAGTATTTGTTTTGGTAGACATTTGTAGGCCAAACCTGCTGTAAAACGTGGAATGAAACTGGTTATATTAAATGAGTTTTCAGTCCTCTGTGAGCTTTCCTGTAGGAAACAGTGTAAACATGCTGGCTTCCAACTTCAGACTTTTCACCCTAGGGCAATCATTATCCAGGAAAGGATCTCGAAATCAGCCCCAAACATTTCTGAATAGTGGAAAACAATAAAGGAAAAACTAGTGTTTAATACATGTCCTGATGTGTTCATAAGTCTTTTCTTCTCTTCATGCATGGGCAGTGAACATTTATGGCATTTCGCAGTTGGCTTTAGCTGTATACTCAGAAAACATACCCTTTGTTTATGTATCTGGAAGTGGCCACTCTAAAAAATATATTTAAAATCTAAATTAGCTTAGCACACAAACAAAGTTGTGTCGGAACATGATTTTTAAAGAACAGGTGTACAAACAGGATGTTTAGCAAAAACACCCAATTAAAGTTTTGTATGGAAACCCTTTGTTTTTCAGTCTGACAACAAGCCATGTTATGTTTCTAAGTGTCTCAAAATCTATGCATCAAAGCACTGAGTGTCTCTCTAAAGAGGTCCTTCACATGGGCAATTCTGCAAAAATAAAAGGATTTTGACATTATAATTGTAGTTGTATGCAGATAATAACCATCCAGTTGTTACTAGCATTGTTCTTCTGAAATGTTTAGTTAAGAGTACAGAATTTTGCATGAACTAGATGTTTGTGAAAAATTTCAATTCAACTGCTAGCAAATTTGGCTTGCAAGTACACAATTTTCTCTAAAACATCAAAGACAGGAACAAGGAGGAGTTACTTTCATTGTCACTTATTTAGGTTGACTTGAACTATGGCAGACTCCCAGATCATGTGTGGAGCAGGCTGTGTTTCTCTGTGTGCTTCCCTGGTGCTTCAGAGGGACTTGCTCATTTTAAGGGTTTTACTCAGTTACAAAAGAAAAATAAGCAGCTCTCTTTTGCTGGCAAGCTAAGGACCATGGACAGCTACACTCACACTAAATGATCTTGCTATATTCATTATACTTGTTGTGAAGGAATAACTCCTTACTGAATACAAGCAGTGTTCATTGTGAATGATTGAAAGTATTACATTCGTGTGCAGTTGATACCACATGTTAAGCAGTTACACTTCCAGATGTCATGATGTATTGCAACACACACAAAATGTAATGATTTAAATCAAACTGAATTTGAATTGGAGTTTGGCAGTGTGTGCTGACTATTAAAAGCATCACTGGTTCTCTGTTGTGCAGGATTAGTGTGTCTGTTGTGAGAGACTGCTTGGGGAGCAGTGAGTCAGGGCTTTCTGTGGTGAGCTGTTTTTTTTTTTTTTTTTCCTGTACTTCATGCATTTTAGATGAACTACTTTTTCACTGAGTGTTTGGTAAATGTTTGAGTGTATTATTAAGAGAATGCATGCCTTTTTGTTTTTGACTAAGTGCTTGTTTCTTTTTTGAGAGATTACCGAAATCATTTTTAGAATGGAATCAGACTTCACAACCCATTTTGTCGTACTCTTTTATTTTCATATATAACTCATATATAGCTCAAATATCAGCTGAGCTCTATTACGAAATGCCCTTTATTAGTTTGTTTCTTCCCTTAATGGTGTAAATACCAGGAAAAAAACATCACTACAGGAAAGTTGTTATTTGCTTCCTTTTGAACAAATTTAAGCAAATAGAGTGTAAAGATGTAACTACAGAAAGCATAGAAATGGTAGATTTGTGGGGAAAGCAGGCAGTGTTGCAAATAGATGTGTTCTGCTGGTGACAGATGAGGGGTAGTTACTGTTCAGCTTCTCCTCACTGGTGCCTCTTGCTCTTCCAGCTGAAGGCAGCCTTGTCAAATGGCTGGAGGATTTTGCAAATTCATACCACTAGCCAGGAGAACATTAATGGACATCACTGAAGAATAGAGGTTTCATGCTAAAGGGAAGCTTTCTTTTTGAAAACTTACTGGGAATTGGGCATACCTGTGAGATTTTATTATGGTTTCTTTTGAAATGTGGTTAACAAATCTTTATGTTCCTTTGCTTGTATGGGCACATTTATAATGTGAGCCCCATAAAAGCAGAACTGTTCATTTTGATTGGATTTCATATCTGAAATAATTAAACTCTTAAATAATCTGAGTTATTTAAGCATCTCAGTATATATAATCTGAACATCTCATTTGCTGCTTTCCAAAGTGGATCAACACTCGTGCCTTTCAGGATTCTATGCAGAGAGGTTTGACTTCTAAATAGATTTCTGAATGAGGTGGTAACATCACACATGCATCTGAATCAGCTGAATCCAAATCATATCTGCTCATATTCCACACAGTTATGATGGAAACCATGAGAGCTTAGACAATATGAGATTCATGGAGCTGCTGTAGATATTGCAATATTGACAATTTTGGGAGAATGAAATATATCTATATTTCTCAATGAAAGAAAGGCTTTGCACACATAAGATTTAACTCAGTTGAAATTAGTTTTATTTAAATATTTTAATGGCCACAGCCTTGGTAACAGTAATAAAATGTGCACTTAAATTACAAAAACACAATATATAGTGGTTTATTTATACACTTGTTTCCCAACTTCATCAAAGTTCACAAAAGATACTATGTGATATGAAATATTGTGATCGGTATTTAACTGGTCAGTCCTTGTTTCACAGACATTTTCTATATTCCAGAAACTGTTGATGTTACAAGCCAGTTCTGAAAATCGTATTTATTCCCAAGTTTGGCTTATACTCATATCATTTACTCGTACTGAATAGAAAGAAGTAATTCATTTAATTTAATGTGCACTTATGGTATAATAACTTTTTCATTTGCATAGTTGTTCAGTTTTACTTCATTGTGCCATTGATAGAATTCAGAGTAGTACTTGATAGCCATATTAAAGATGAATGTACAATATGTTATATACTTTGTACATTACTACAGTATGTTGTATACTTTGTACATTACTACAGAATGTTGCAATGTTGGTATATTGTTCAAAATCCAAAATATGCTGGTTCTCATTGAAACAGCAAAAACATTACGTTCACAGAAGACCATGGTAACTGATGACTGAAGAATATCTATAATTCTGAAGAAAATGTGTTTAACAGAAGTATCCAGGATGTTTTGTTAGATATGTCATAAAGTACTGGCCGCAAAGAGACGAACACAGCAGCAATGCTTCATACTGTTTACCAAAAAAACCCAAGACCCAAAGCCTTGTAAAAATATAGGACAAAGCCTAGTATGATATGATATGAAGATAAGCCTGTACCAAACTGGGGCAAAAGAAAAGTGTGGAGTAAAAGAAAACAACTTGCACATGATCCAGAGCATTTCTACCTCCTACGTGAGATGTAGCGGCATGAAGAACGTGGTTGGCAATAGATCTGACTCGCTTGTCTTTGTTGTTGACATGTCAATTATGGAGTCTGTTTGGGGTTTGAAAAGATTTATAGCAACACGAGGTTTCATGTACAATAGTACAAGAAAAATGTACACAGAAGCCACCGTTATTTTTGCCTGATTTTCATACAAACTGGAAGCTTCCGTTTTTTTTTGTTTTTTTTTTGGTCAGTTCATCTCTAAATGTCTAGTGTTGGTATTTTTTTCTAAAATACATAAACCAAGGCAAAATTCATACTCAGCTGAGGTAGGAGAAGAAGGTAGCACATCGCAAATAATGCACAGCTAACTGAATGCCATCTGACTCAGCTCATTAGCTAATTAACAAGCCCTTCATGTGGTTGAAGTGGGTGTGTTAAAGCAAGGGGAACTCTAAAATGTGCAGAATTTGGGTGCTTCAAGGTCAACAACACTGAGAGCGCTATACTAAACAATGAATCTTGGAGGCTTCACACAGAGGTGTTGGGAAACAGTGGTTTAGGCTACAGCCTAATTTAGCCTGTCCTGTTTAGTTCACTGTTTACTCAGCCTATCTGTGGTTAGTTTATATCTGATTTTTGATTTACCCTGGGGACTTGTGACCGCAGATGCAATATTCCTGCCTTCTCATACTGTTGTTAGATCCTATGAACTTTTTTTTTAACAATAATAATAGCTTCTATCAGGTGTATTGTTTTAGCTATTATTAAACCTACTGACGTGCTTTGTTTTGCTTTCTTTTGTTTATTTGTAATACAGAGCTCTTTTTATAATTCTTACCAGTGAGAAGGTAACAACAGGCATGTGTTCGTAAAGTTTGTGTTTCGGTTGGATTTTGTTTCATTGTCTTTCTTTCATTTTGAATCTGTGTTCAATTTTTATCACCTACATCTTCTCCTGTGGCTATATTCTGCTATTTTTGCAATCACTGTTTAGACTCTGTGAAGAGGAATAGTTAACTCACTGTGGACCAGTTACTGCCTACTGAACAAAATAATTCTCTGTCTGGTAGTAGTTATGTAAGTGATCTAAAAAAGAATATTTAGGGAAATAATCCAGCAAAATGCATCATGGAATTCATTTTGAACATTTGAAAGCACATACAACGCTTGTTGTATTAAAAACAGATCATAAGGGCTTTGTTTTGGAGATGTTTGGGCTCAAATATTTCAGTCAGTTTCAAAGCATGGTTAGTGTTGTTGGGATGGCTTGTCAATGTATTTGGTCCAAATTTTTAACAATTAAAAAGGACAGCTTTGTCAGTATTTTCCATATTGCCTAGACCAGTAGTCTCCCATGTTTGACCAATGTTCTCAGCATGGCCTCAGCATTCACAAGCCACTGAGACACGTTATGGGCTAGATGATGTCTGGCTCTTTTTAATCCCACAATGGCAGTACTTGGTATTTTCTCCTGTGCAGCATTTTTATTTCTTTTTTAATAAAAATGTACTACATGGAGTTGAAGATTGCTGTAATAGCAACATAATCCCATCATAATCCCAAACCATGTGGAAGGCCTATTCTGTCACTTTATATTCCCTGAAAAACTAGTTTTAAAGTCTAAAAGTTGTAGGTTTAACCACCTTTTCTCAAGTAGCTAGAAGGAGCTCTGGAAGCTGTATTTTATGGTGAGGGCCAAATAATATGCAATTTACCCTGGGTAGATGATAAAAAGAGAGTAAATTAGAGGAATTATGTGATACTTTCTTACAAATTGAACCCAGATTTATTAAAAAAAAAACAGCCTTATTATAGCCAGACTGTAATCTTTACATATCAATCTGCAAAATTCTAGAATTATAGAAATATAGACAAGGTTTATATATTTATAATTCATTGTGTGAGTTTGTTGTAAGAAAACAAATGCAGGAATAAAAAAACAAAAAGAATTGCGACAATAGCGATGGAGCTGCATTTGCCAAAATCAATGAATGCAACTGTGAATCAAATCAAATCATATGATTCATCAGCTGTTTCTGTTATCAGTGAATTAGACCTACTGCAGATGGTGGTCTGAGGAAACAAAAACATCCTGAAATGTCAAATATGAATACTGCAAAAAAAAAATTATATTGCAACCAAATATCGGAGCTTTTTTTCTGAAATATCCCCTGACCACATCCTACCAGACATTTTATATGCACTGTCCCTCCCGTGTGATGAATTGTTCAGTGCATTAAAGGAATAATGGCAGTAGTTATTCTTTTAAATATGGTGACAACCACAACAATCTTTTGTGCTTGAGTTAAAACAACACTGTACTCAGAATGTTGTATTCCAGATTTGTTAACCTACTCACACACTTTTTTTAGATCCTGCTAAAATTAACAAATGTTTTAATGTATTACTACAGGCTGATTCAGTAGTATTATCTCTCAGACAGATTTTTCCTGGCAGCTGTTTTGAACATTAGCCAATTCTTCTCATAAGCAGATCATCTTGTGTTGTTCAGTGACTTCTAAACACAGACATTATGATAGTTGCTTAGATCTGCATTCTCTGAAACCATATACAAGCGACCAAACAGGCCTGATCCAACAAAGGTTGCCTTTTTCTAATTTGAGGCCAGTAATGAACAATATATTTTTCCTCTTCTTCTAAAACCCCAGAGTTTCTTATTACCCTGGATGCTGCCTTTTAACTGAGCTGAATGGGATTACCTTTTTTATACCTTAAAGTAATGCTGACTTGGACAAACATTTATATCTTGGATAAAGGATGTTAGCCTGTTAGCCTTGGATAATGCAAATGACGCTGTTCTCTACCTTCTCTTCAGTAGCAGCGTGGAACAAGACGGTTGTCCACCCCCAGCCTTACTGTACAGATTACGCTGCCCTTTTTACTGGCCCAGCTATGCAAGGGATTAGAACATAATAGTAGAACACAATATTCCCTTATTATATGCTTATGACTGGCTCTTTCTCTCCCTCTGCCCCTCCCCTGCCCATTAATATTTTCAGGCTGTCCCCAGGCTATAAAAGTCAGCAAAAGTGAATTGTTTCTTGTGAACATTCCAGTTCCAGTTGACAGGATTCCAGCATGAGTTGTTATAGAGTTGATAAAAAGTTATAGAAGGGGCCTCATGCTGCCCAACTTCACATGGAGGTGCTCCTCTGTTCTCTTCATCCATCTGTCATTGCTTTCGTGATAATAAGTAGTTCCCCTATCACTGCAAGTTTAGAGCCAGTTTAGAAACCACTATCGGCTACAACTTCATCCCGACTTCCTTCAGTTGCCAAAAACCTTTTCTCCCACCAATCTTGAATGCTAAAGCATTAAATGTCATCAAAGCTCCCTGCAGTGATAATAAAACACTTTCAGTGACACTTTCCTAACCAACTTAAAATTTCTCCATTGTAAATCTTGTTGTAACATATGTATCATAGATTCCTGGAAGTGGACATGAGCACAAGGGGTACAATGTCTGTACTTTGTAAATTACAATCCTCTCCCCCTCCCTGTTATTTTGGTTTGGAACAATGGTAGACAGATCTCCAGGTAGCTTGAGACTGAGATATGGGGTGGGACCTTAATATATATTTAGAATTCATAAAGTTTGTGCATTCCACAGTATTAACCAGTTAAATTGTATACATTATATGCACTGGTGCACTGGACAAAACTCCCTGGAATATATATATATATATTCCTCCATAAAAGTATCGCAAACAAAGTAAATGTAAGAATCACCTGGAGATGGAAACACACCTTTCCATACTTAATATTTTTCAGTTTATTCAAAATGAGAGCTACATTTGTGGTGCTGTGGTATATTAAAAAAGAGACAGTGTTAAAAAGGCTTCAGACCTCATCATGTGGTTTCCTCCTCTCACTCTTCCTCTCTGTCCTTTCATTTCTTACAGCTACACGAGACCGAAAGATGAAGTCTGCAGCACTCATATTTCTCCTTATCAGTTCTGCTGCCTGTGTCAATCTGAAATACATTTCCAAGAGGAACTCTGGTAAGTCAATCAATTTATACCAATTACTGTCTCGCTCAGCTTGAATTCAGCCTTCGTTTACCCAATATTTTTGTGTTTATTGGTTTGTTATCTTGTTATCTGCCACTGGTGCCTAAGCGTGGGAGATGCCCTCAAAAATTGCTTGTCATTTTAGGGGGAAAAAAGTCGTTTCAGAAAGTGAGCAGTGGTGAACTTCCACAACTCACTGCAAAAATGATCCAGACTGCTCTATGGTTTACAGAAAGTATCTGTGATTTGTGTCAGACTGTGTAGATGCTGGTTAATTTTGTGTCTCAAATCCATACACTTTTCACCAGGGTATTTCTTTTCAGAAAGTGTCTGAGGGTGTTTTTGAGGGTATCTTCCTGTTCCAGGGAATGTTACCGTCTCTTTTTTATTTCGTGAGTTAAGACAAAAGATTCTAATCCTTCTACAGGATCCCATAATCCATTTCTGCTTTGGAAACTAATCAATGTTTTTCGTGTGTTTGTGTGTGGGTGAGGGTGTGTGGTGAGCAATTATGTTATCAACACCAAACGGGCTCTCATGTGGGCGACAAAAATATAGAGGCAATTTTGTCTGTCAGCTTTCTTTCCTGGTATAAAATTTAAGTGTTTTCTATGACATTTTTTTTCTGAAGCATCAAAAGATCAAAAATTGCTTAAGACAAAAATAAATAAATAAAAACATCTTATGCTAAGTCAATTCTTAGTATGCATAACCTTAGAACTTAACATGTGTATTTTTTACAAATGTATCAAAATGTAGTTTCTACACACGTATTTAGATATGTATTAGGCAAAGAGCATTAGTCGTAGGTGACATTTTTGCATCCTTAAGAATATGGCATTAATGGTAAGTTTTTATTTGTAATAATTGTTTTTATTTTATCATTACCATTATTTAATCCTCATAGGACTGAAAAAACGAAGCCTTATGCAAGGATTTATGCCTAAAAATTAAGTTGGCATTTGTATGGCTTGATTTTGGTGTAACATTGCCACATATGGGAGCCAAAATATATGAATTGTCATGCAGTTAATACATAGGTGCCATAGATTTCTATTGCCCTCTTACAAAGCAACGTGTAAACAACTCGGGTGTCCACATGGGCACATGTCCAGCGCCAGTGTCGAGTGACCTGGCAGTACACATGGATAGTGATACAGTACGCCCCAACAGAAGGCTTCATAGCCATCACAGACGGGCCTGTGGGCTGCTCTATTGCACTGGAGTGTGAGGGAGACCTAGGGCTCTGAGTGGGTTGGGGCAATACATTAAAAAATAAACAATAGCTCTATCATCAATAGTGTGGAACATAGGCCGATTTGGAAGGTTTTATTGCCGAGCGTAATAACTCGCAGACACCAAGGCTGGTTAGTGGGGTGGAAGACAGATGTTCAGATCCTACGAGCTTCAACTCAGGTACAACTAAACATATTATTGGGCCAGCCATAATTCTCCTTCTGCACCTCTGGGTTACCGAGGGCCAGCCATGTGTGTCAAATTACCTATGAGTAGATCAATGATGGACTCCACCGTTTTGGAAACCTACGCTAGTTTTTCTTCAACAAAATATGCTCTGACTTGACCAAAATAAAAAAAAAAGAACCCACTGATAGAAATCAAGCTATACATCTATAAGACGATATAAGGACTTCACTCAAGGAACAAAAACAATGATAGTGAAACATTTTCCCTTTGTGTGAAACACATAAAACCATGAGACATGGTAGTTCAACACGGAGAACTGTTTGCACAGAGAATGGTTGTAGGCAACAATCGCCTTCTGTATTATGTGCGGCCAACAACAAAAAAAAAAAACAGAGGCTCCATTTATCAGTTATATGATCTCTGGCACCAAGATAAAGCCTTATCAGAATTTTGAACGTGAATAATCTAATTATGCTGTCTAGTCTTTTTCCGTTAAGATCTGACCCCTGCCCTCTTTTCCCTCTACTCACTTTAAGATGGTTCCCTGCTCAGATAATGGTCGTCTTTCACCTTCTAAGTCTGGTTTCGCATTGAGGGAAGGTTAGTGGAAGCAATGGTGGGCTTCAATATCTTTCTGATCTTTAAGAGACAGGACACTGAAGTCACTCAGTTAATGCTTTAAAGTGTAATAGAACACTATGTGCCTGGAGCATCCTGGGAAGAAAAAAAAAAGAACTCCTCCTGCAAAGGAAATTCTGAGGTGGTGCTCAGGGGCTGAACACATAAACCGAAGTCACTTTTCTCTGGATTATGGGATATGGGGCTTACAAGGAAGCTTGTACAGTATGCAACAGTTATTTCTGAAACTAGATCAAGTGCTTGCTGCTTCATGCAATTCAGAGTAAAGCCTGAGCTTAAGATCTGCTTTATCTGAATCCTGTGTTTGCCAGGGTGGGTAGTATAGATAATGAAATTGCATTCCATGTACATTATCTTATGGTGTTAACGATAGGTTTGAATAAAAGAAGTATGTAATACTACTAAGCAAGTGTTAAAATGTAAGACCAAAAATCTGATTTTTATTATTGTGCAAATCATGTTGATGTTTTCAATAATCAAAGAATATACTCATTTGAGAACTAACTTGTGAAATGGTCCCAATAATTGACTGATGCTGAGAAATTTACATAATTTCTTCTCATGACCAGCCATGCACCACCAAATATGAAATTTGAAGATAAAACTTGCTACATCTGAATGATTATTGAAGTATTTGTTCCTAACTAGTTGCTTGAAGGAATATGCTAACTAGATTTAGTATATCGCCTATGGCTGTGCTTTTGTTTAGGGTTATCGCTAAGCTTGTGGTCTTTTGAGTGCCAGGGACAGTGCTAGCTAACCACAGAAATTCTGTCCATACTGGAAGTCCTTACTGAAGCTATTCACGTTAGTAAGTGAATAATGTTACATGGTAATTAGAAGAGGAATCAAAGTCTAGGCATTTCATAAGAATAGGTTTGTATCTACAGTGCAGCATAAAATATTTCATAATTTTTTTTGCAAGCAGTAGGGGAGAAATGGTGGAAAAACCTCAGAACAATGCGAATTGAAGAGAAAATGAGTGCTTTGAAAATGAATGCCCTCACTGGAAAAGTTGCACTTTTCCAGCTAAATGAATCATGTCAGGCAGCATCGGTGTCTGTCGTGAATGTGCTTTCCAGTCCCATGGAAGTCATCCGTGATGTGATTTAAATGATTTTCCCTTTCTTAACATGCTGAGCGGAGGTGGGGAGCAGTGTGCATGTGTCTCCTGTGGATGGCATTGACTGTGAGGAAACATGAACACGTGGTGCATATTATTATAATAAGTGTGAGTCACCAGCAGCGATATCGTCCAATTTGATGAATAGAATGGTTTATATATACAAAAGATCACTGTGAATGTACCGACGTTCAATTTTATTAACATTTGGGCAGCGCCAATCTTGTGCTCATCAGATCTCTCACAACAGCATTAAGCTGTGCCACCTAGTACAGATTCTGTACCAGTTCCAGCCCTGTTGGAAATTCTCCCGCAATGTTGCCAACTCTCATTGGCAAATGACTCTGGCTTTTTAGCACCACTTCCTCTGAACCTCAGACCGACCAAAAGCACAATGGATGCGGAAAGGTTACTGATTCGACAACCGACACACAAAGGCTTAGCATATGAAAAGCACCTTCCACACCGTATGCCATTCATTGCCCTCCCAGTGTTAAGCCACTCACCGTCAATAGTGCTGGCTGATTTTTGAAAGCTGCCGTGGAATGGAACCCAAACAATGCCTCTCGCTGTTTTAAAAAATACCTTGAACCAGTCTTTAGTAATCTACCTCAGACTTGGCAGCAGTCCCTACAGCGCGCGTGCCAGCCAATATGCAAGTCAGATAAAAGGAAGAAAAGGAAATTTAAAAGATCTTCAAAGGCCTTCGTCCGGGTGCTCTTCTGTGGGCTTTTCACTTTCAGATGAAGCATTTCATCCTTTCAACATATCAATCCAAGAGAGAAGGGTACAACTGCATGCTAATGGACGTATCGGCAGGCTTCCTCTTTTAATTAAGGCACCGTCGAGGACACAAGACAAAAGCAACTCTGTTCATGCAGGAAAGAGATAATGATGAAATTCTTCTCTATTGTGCGTTAAGTTCTGATAATCAAAAATCAGTTAACCATAATTATCACCGTCTTTCTCACTGCAGTTAGTTTATTATAACCTGTCACAAATATACTGGAATGTTACCTATTCCACTTATTCCTTACATGAAAATAAAGTATTAACTATCCTAATCATAAACTAACATAGACTTAAATATTACAGAGTTGAGAAAGGTGATCCTTTATTCTCTACCTGTCAGGTCTTCCAGTCAAACTTAAATATTGAGCTGGAAATTTAATTCACAAGATGCAGTCCATATTAATAGTTTTATAACTACAAATAAACAAGTAAAGACAGTTTCACTATTAAAATCACAGTAGCACCTTTTACTAAAAGTGTTTTGAGCCTGGTTGTACTGATGATGGATCAAGTGTGGTACTGACTTAAAAGAGTTAATATGGTACGCATGTCTGAATGCAAGAGAGAGACATTCCAGAAATGGACCACTGTTGGACCAATGAAATATGAAACATTTATTATAAATATCAAGTTGGACGCAAAAACATGGTCTCCTGTGGTTTATTATACTGTTTCTTTTTTCAAGTTTTAGAATGTGTATTTTATTTCTCCAAAGAAATTCCAGCAATGCTGATTGGAAGAAGATTTATTTGGAAGCTGTATTCTGTTTAGAGATTTGCAGGCACAAATATACTCACACACTTGAACATACATACGCACACACACACACACATATGTAAAGCCTATAGAAGGCATTGGCCAGGCATTCATTAAATATTTAGCATCTCTGTTTTTTCCTGACCTGCAATATTGATAATATTTGACACAAATTGAATCCCTGTCCTCACAGGAAAGCTGTCTGATTTACTCTAGATAGGAGGACAGTGACTGAGTAACTATGCCAACATGCAGCGTTACCCAGTGTGCTCTCAAGTACTCTCTGATTTCAGCTTTACATGTTAAACTCTTGTTGTCTGTTGTATCTATGCAGGAAAAGTCAAATACAACGTGACAGGAAGTCAGATTTCCTGCTGATCTACTGATAGATCGTGTATTACTTGTTATGTCCGTTTGCTTTCTTCATGTTCTGCTTCATGCCACCATGAAAGTCCAGTGAGGCAGAGGTTCATCCTTGGAACGTTATTCACTGTTTGAGGTCTTACATGTTGTCTGTGATGTGTTGTGTTTCTAGCTTTTGGCACACTCTCATACAGAGTGACCTACATACTTTTATCTGTAGACAGCATGTGATCTCCCTGGGAATCAAACCCATGACCTTGGTATTGGTAGCATCTTGGCTGTACCTGCTCTACCAGAGCTGCAGTAAATAATACTACAATCATTAAATAGATGACATAATACCATAAACAGATACATTTGTATTAATTACAACAACAAATAATCTGTTTGAGCTCCAAAGGGTTGATAGTTACCAGGGTTTAACAGTAATACCTTGGACAATGTACAATAGCGCTGATTTAGACATTTAGTACAGTTATAGTGTTGCCAGCAATCTTGGTGAATCAGCTTATCTCCAGGTGACTGAGTTTAATTTCATCAAATTGAGCAAAGTTGTCTTTGCCTCTAATCCCAAAGCATCTGCTGTTGGAGCTTTTAAAGTCCTTTTCCTCAACTTCAACATGTAAATCACACATGTAAAACGTACCTAAGGATTATTACCCTTAGTCTGCCTGCTTAGGTGTTGGGTCTTTACTCTATTTTGGTTGAGTTAAATCTTCAACAGGCCTTGCAAGGCAATTTTTACATGAATTGGCCTCCAAAGTTAAATGTCTTCTAAATATTATATGTTCCCTGATTTTTCTACTTTCCTGTGGTTTGGAATGGCGTTTCCAAATGTTCAGTGGGAGAATAAAAGCAACATATCAGACATGAATCAATAATGAATAAAAATTGCCTTGTGTGAATACAGGTAGCTTTGTGTCTGTGTTTCAGAGAGAGAATGGGCTCATTACCAAACAGCAACAACTGACTAATGCCTAACAATGAGGTCAGACAATTCCAAAATGCTGTTCACACCATTTATTTTTGTTTATTTTGCGTACAGATAAAAGAGAAACGATGGGGATGGGACAGGAGAAGAAGGGCTGGAACGTGTCTGTAGAATCTTGGTCTTTCTGCAATGCGCTGAGACCCGTGAACATTAGAGACGATAGTTCCTCAACACCTAAATATAACATATAAAGTGCTCTCCTTTCAGTGGGGGCTCTCGAGAGCAGCGATATGAATAAACACACAAGCACAGGCAGGAGCACTTCGAGCGGTGTGCCGAAAGCGATTGAGACATCAAGTAGCCTGTCATTGGCAGCAGATTTGGTACATGGAGAGATGCACTGGCAGAACATGATGACATAGACGTTTTGGAAACAAAATGTCTCCAGTGGAGCTCCTGCTATGTGGGTAAAGAAGCTGGATATCCCCTTAGGCAGAAGGATGCTCAATTTTTAGAAAGTGGAGAGAGAGAGAGAGAGAGAGAGAGAGAGAGAGAGCAAAAAAAAAAAAAACCAGATCCTCACTGGGATTTGATCTCATGAGGTGACTCTTTTGCCAAATTAATAGGATGTAAAAAAAACATTGGCACTCTACATTATTTGCTGAATTTCTTTCTGTTAATGCATCATTCTACATTAATTGCTGCCCTTAATGAATGGCCTATAAAACTGTCCTTTCAGGTGCTACGTGTTCATTGTTGAATGAGCTTTTCACTGAAGTTTGTGCCTTGACATAAGTGCTGCTGTCCTCTGCTGACATTCTACCCTGAAATCTTGAATTCTAAATTAGTTTGTGGAACACAGCCAAAGTGTTAGAAGGCATATAATTAAGATACACAGAGAGGATCTCCCCATGTCTGCTGCCATGTAATTTTTCCAGGGCTGAATGCACAAAGCAATTGATGGTACAATTCAGTCGCCACCGTCACTGAGTTTGCTTCTCTAAGTTTAGGGTAGTATCAGCCTACAGAAATGTGTTGTACTTTCTTATGGACCAGTGTGAACATGCACTGACCTCATGCACTAGTATTTAGGCACTTGCCATCATGCTCTAATCTTTATGTGCTAGTCCTCATGCACTAGTCCTCATGCCCTAGTTTTCATGCCCTAGTCTTTATGCACTAGTCATCATACACTAATCACTAATCATACATCATACATCATACACTAATCCTTTTTTTATACACTAATCTGTTTTTATGCCCTATTCTTTATGCACTAGTCCTCATACATTAATTTGCATGCTCTAGTCTTTATGTACTAGTCATCATACACTAATCCTTATGCCCTAGTCTTCATGCCCTATCCTTTATGCACTAGTCCTCATGTTCTAGATTCTTATACTATAGTCTTTATACACTAGTCCTCATGCACTAGTCCTCATCATCTAGTCTTCATGCAAATTTAATCTTGATGAATTAATTAATAATTCATGGTTAATAGTTATATGATGAGATGAAATGCAGATTATATTGTACATGAAGGGTGGGGGTGTGTAAATTAGGCAATTGCATATCAGGCATGTGCTTCATGCCAAAGAACAAAACTTCAGAACCACTTCAGTGGCGACATATGGATGTCTGTTGTGCAAAGTCACTCAAGATGCATGTTCAGTGCTCTCAGTGTAATGATAAAATCAAACAAACAGGCAGTCTTACCTTCAAAGGTTTCAGAACTCACAGCCATTTGTAACATTGTGCAATGGGCCAAGCACAATATGACCGGCAGTTTCTAGAAGGGTAAGCATTGATGCTTTACACAGCATAAAGGAGAAAGATCAACACTTTTGAACCAGACATGGGGCTGTTGACCTAAGAGAGAAGAAGTGCTTTGTGACAGGCCTGTCCAGTGGGAAATGGGAACATCAGAGTTATAGGGGATTACCCAGAGAAGTGCATCTCTTTCGCCTAATGCAACATCTTTGACTTTCAGACAGATTAGGACAAGCTGGAGTACAACCACAAGGTCAGTGGCCATTATAGTAGACTGCAACCATTTATGTCGTATCAGTAAGTGCAAACAAAAGCACTTCTAACAGTAATTCCTAAGAGCAAGTGTTCAGTGATACAGTATTGTAATGTAGCTATTATTAAGTTAGAGGGTTAACTAATATTCAGTATTGCTCACCAAACTCTTTTGGAAGGTAATATATTTGTATTATTTGTATTTGTATTTGTATTAAATAAAAGGCTAGAAATATCCTCTGTATGTTTTATTTTGCAGGTCTTTCACCAGATTAATGCCTTAAAATCTTAAAGTATGGTTTCATTATATCATACACAGCTTTTGTTGGAATTCCCAGCTTCTGAAAAGCCTGTGGAAGCAGTCTGACAGAGTTGAGATTTTAGGTGATTTTGTTGAGTGAACAATAACCCACTTTTATCTTTTTTAATTTTTCTTCTGCCTAAAATGTATACTGAATCCTCTCCGGTAGTGTTAAAGCAGTCATTATTGCTCCCTTGCATCTATGTCACCAAAAGCGTCCATCCTTCAAGCTTCCAGCACCGTAGATTTGAGTTTCAGGGAAAGAAATATTATTTTGGGCAGATTATAACACTGTCAGTGAATATGGAAAAGTGCAAGCTTATTTCATTTCCTTGAAACTGATCAAATAATCACAGAGATGCTACAAGGCATGCATTAATGCTCTCTTCCATCATGAGGTGCTTGAAATTGTGTGAACATGAAGACTAGCTTCATTGAGATTCCAAGAAACTAATTGCCCCCTGTTCAGACTTTAGCATAGGCACTGTCAGGCTCTGCGTCTCTTTGTACTTATTATACTGAGACTACAAAGGATGTTACAGTAGAACTATATTCAGATGTGCTACATTACTGTACAGTTTATTATTATTTCTTAGACATGTGCTTTAGTTATTGGTAGTTATCAGTATCAGCATTTTATTAGTTATTGAAGGCCAGCCTTTGCTCATCTTGAGGGTACCATACCTATACTTTTTCATGTCGTTATGTAGTAGATGCCTGTAATCATCCAATGCCTGACACTACCGGCCAATGTCTAGTTCAGCACAACCGCAGCACAGTAAATCCAGGCCTTAAGTATTCTGAGAAGGAATCAAAAACCAGGCCTTTATTGTATCGTGAGGGAATCAAAATCTGCGGTTTTATCTTGTTGTTGTCTTTCTTCTTCTTGACATGTTTTGGTGTTCCCAATATATTTTTATCGGTTCGAATATATTGTAACAAACACTCGTATCCTTGGGATACACGTTTGTAATGGTGTTTGCTTCTTGTATGTGTGATCAGTATAGCAGCTCCACTCTGGTAAAGTTACAGAGAGTAAGTGGGCAGGACCATGTCATCATTCAAATCAAATTACTGCCTTTTGTCAGCTTTGGGTCATAATTGATCAGGTATAGCAAGGGAACTGTTTCAGATTAGGCTAAATAGTCCATAACCCACTTTGACCATGGTGATTAATAGAGCAGTTGCCATTTTGTTGATGAATGGCTGTGTGTTAATCACATTAGTGAGTTGTGAACCAAATTCATGTCTACCTGCAAGGTATTATGGGAATATGTATATTTTAAAAACATATAGAGGGTGAGGAGTGCCTTTTAAATTTGATTGTCTTGGTAATTTTCTTTTTGAAAATATATATTTTTAATTGGCTCATGCTTTACTATTAGTTTTGGTTATCCCTTGAGATTAGCTTTGATTGCATAAAGGTAATTTGGCTTTCAGGCATGTAGTATAACACAATTCACCAACAGTTTAAACAATTACCTTCCTAATAGATTTTAAATCCTAGATGGAATTCAAATGGAATTTTTAAACCGTTCAATAAATCATTACCTGTGCATGCAGACCTCTACTTGTACACCTATTTCTTATCAAGTTAGTATGGTGTGTTTGTGTGTGTGTGTGTGTGTACCGTATTCTCCTCACTGTTGAAACCTGAGATTTTCTGAAGGAGTTTCTGAAGGAGAAGACAGCTTTTGCTTCGAAAAAAAAAACACACAAATGTGCCACAGTCTTATGGAAACAATGCAGTTTCAGCCAATGCAAGACATCAAAATGAAACACCACAGTGCATGAACAACAAGAGGATCTCCAGGCAGAAGAGGATCTCCATGGCTTCAGTCATGAACCTGAAATCTATTGTACATTGCCCCAGTCCTGTAAACAGTGCTTAAAGAGTACGGCTAATGCATTTTAAGTACCCTACCCAGTACTCTAAACACTAGTAGGGTGTAGAAGTGCTTATCGAATTTCAGGATGCTTGTATTTTCTGTGATTCCTACATCATGCAGGCTTGGCCTTGGGGTGCACTTGTGTGTGATGCGTTACAACCTTTTTTAAATATGCACAGTGAAGAAACAGAATGTTAAATGCTTGATTCCACTGATTCTTGGCCTCCGTCAGATTATTTGAATCCCCACACATGGAATACGCTGCGCAGAGCTGCCATCTTCGTGGCCAAACACTTGTTTATCAGTGGCGTCCTCGTGGGCCTGCGGAGCCCGCACCCCGCTCCCCGGAACCAGAGCGGCTGTGGACATCTGTAGCCCTAATCTCTGAGGCAGTGAGCAGCCCCATCCAGCTGGTTGACCTTGCACGTTTCCTCCGCGTGCCGTGCTCCGCAATAACTCCTCACACGACGACATCACGGTGCACGTTAGTGAAGAGACGCGCTCTTCATTAATGTATTCGTGACATTTTTGTAATATGTTTGCGTTTTCTCATGTGACGCGTTTATTGGCGCAGCTGCTGGTCACGAGATCAGGGTGGCAAGTAACCAGCACATTCATCCTGAATGCTTTCTTGCATATTACAAACAGCAGCAAGTCTTCGCTTGTTGACGAATGTTCTCTCTTCAGAGTAAATCCAAAATGCCCGCACATTTACAGCAGGCCAGTCCTTTCGTACAGCATTGGCTGATTCATTATTCTTTATCATACTAGACTGGTCTATATGAAAGATGAGTGGCTTTTTAAGATGCATATTTTCATGGAATTTATCATCATTTTATTTCCAATTAAAACCACATGGTTCTTCCATCAGCGTATCAAACACTTTGAGTGACTTGTGTGCTCCAGGCAGTGAAAATGCCTTGACTGTATAACGTGCTAGAAAGGTGGCGAAAGAGACCAGTTATTTCACCAGTAGTGAGTGAATATTTATCTCACTGCAGTAGGAGAAAAGATCAAAGGGAATGTCTAAAGATAGTATTCAGACTATTGCACAGTGTGCTGCTTTTAGCTTCGCAAGCATTACAGAGCGACTTGTCTGTTTCTTCCGAAAGCGTTTAACCGAAGGGAAATAATTTGTCTTCCAGTTGAACTAACTGCAAGATAATTCAGGCTTTGTTTTGTTGCTCTCTGGCTTTCTCCTGTCTCTTGGTAGGTTGACAGGAGGGAGGGGAGAGGAGAGTCAGAGATCATAAGCAAGACAAAGAGCTCCTTCTCGGGTGCAGAATGGAACATCCCAGATGATGCACTCAGGAAGGAGACATTGATAGAGAGACTTTTTTAGTTCCAGGACTACTGGGTCCTCCAGCGATTTTCCAGCTATGTTAATAAGCAGCGGTGACACGCAGTTTACAAAATGCAAGCTCTTAAATCCAGAGAGTCTCACTAAACGATGTGCTGCATTCTGAAGAAGAAGGAAAGAAAAAAAAAAGGAAACCGGGACAGAAATAAAGAGGGAAATTTAGCGTTATTTAGAGAGAGCAGGCTGAGTCTGCATCGCAGCGGACCTGCCGACGAGCGCAGCAGCGTGTGACGTTTGTGCCAAGAGGGACAGAGCCAGAGAGATGCTCAGTGTCACGTGCCTAATCGCTAATTACCCCTTCAGGTACCACAGAGGATAGTTGAGGTTTGCCAAGCCATCTGGGGGAGGCCAGGGGTATGCCAGGGCCGCCTGAGCCTCTTTTAAGCAAAGCATCCATTTGTAGGCATGAAGGAATATCTCCCTTGTCCAATAACACAATGATGGAGTCCTGTTGGACAGGATGCCCGCAGCTCCCATAACAGATTCTTTAAGTGTGAAAACAGACTTTAATGGAAGAGCCACATGGCCTGTCTTCTTAAAAGCATCTTTAGAAAGGGTCTGCGTGCTACGCTGGAGGTTAATGCTCTCTGCATAATAACAGCGTACACAGATTCACATTTTGATTACAGGTTTCTCACTCGCTTTCAAGAAGCACGTCTGATTTTTGGCCTCGTATTGCTTGTAGGGTTTCCGCAGCAACGCGTCGCACGTGTGTTGTCTACAGGAGAAGAAGGAAGTTGCATTTTCAGTTTTTCTCAATCTCGTCAGTTGTTCTTACAAAAAAAAAGTTCTGAACTAACTATCACATTAAGTATGTTGTATATTATGGAGTTAAAGGTGCCGTGTTTAAAAATGAATGCGCTATATATGTTTTCATTACCACCATGTTTGCACATTGCCACTGAAATACATAAAGAATAGATTTGGTATTTTCCTAACTAAATCTCTTTGTAGTACATCAGTGAGTTTTTTTCTTTTTTCCTCAGCCTTTACTGAGGCAGTTTCCTTCGTGATGCTCTAGTGAACATTGTTTTGTTGGGCACAGACGTTAACAAGGACTCTAGCTGAAAGCCCCCACTGCAGCAGTGTGATATGAATGCCTAGAATATACTGATCCAAAAACATGCTAAATTCTTAATCAGGAAGCATGGAGTGTTTTTATATGGAAAGATGAAACGTGTGTATAAAATTTGAATACAGATGTGGTGAAAAAACTGTAAAAAATAAAATTCCAGATTCCAAGATATACATACATACGTACACACACACACACACACACACACACACACACACACACACACACATATATATATATATGCAACATATATACACACACACATACACACACACACACACACAAAGATGATTCCATGTGGTGACTGCAGTGTACTGCAGTAAGATAGTAGAGATATTTAAAAATGTAGTGAAGTACATACACAAGGTTTCCATAGAAACAGGATGACTTTGATCCTTCATCAACAGTGCAAAGCAAAGTAATGAGGTCAATTTGTGTATATGTATATATTTATATGTTACAGATCATTGCTCTTGAGTCCATATTGGCGACAAACGTTTGGAAATGCCCATGAAAGGAGCTCTTTTCCAGCTGTCATTTGTGCTTGGCAGCTCCTGTCAGTCTCTTTGTTGGTGTTCCTCAGCTCACTCATATCTGTGAAACACATTGTGAAAGTTTAGTGGGGCTGGGTTTTGTCAGCAGGTACCCCTTCATACCTGTCAAACACCCCACTCGCCTACATCGGATATGACAGCTCAAATTCACCGACACGACTTCAGGTGTGCGGTTTCATTAAATGCCTAATGAATTTTTATCATGTTTCATATTAAGTGAAAGAGTCTATTAAGTAAGCAGAGTCTCTGTGGGGTGCTTTGGGCTGAGATCAGAATGACCTATTGGGAAGAATGAATGTGCTATGAAGGAAAGGTCTGTGTGCAGCAGATTCCATTCTTTGCAAGTAATGTCTTTTAATAGAAATTCTGACATTCTGGTTGTTGAGGAAGGCTTTGTATATGTTTTTTTTTTTTTTTGTTTTGTTTTTCTTGACAATCATGAAATAATGTATTCATTTCTTGGTCATGAGGTGTGCAGGAGTATTGACTTTCCTTTTCTTTCCTATGTGAGAAGTTTCATTTTCTTATATACTGAAAAAAAATCTCAGAATTTAGCAGGGGTGGAAAACCTCAGCTTGAAGCCAGTTTTTATTTTTACAGCCAAGTTTCTGTTTCATTTATTGTGTTATAAAGATGATTTAACAATTAACAAGTATATTGCATATACTCAGATGTACTTAATTGCTAATGCTGCTGAAGGTATTCATATTTGTACATATCTAAATTGTACACATATTTACATTACTGTTTAGAAATGTTCCGAACGCAGTTACTGCAGTCGTGCCCGCATTGATATGCCTAAGCTGTGCAGAGTGTTCCTTTACTGTCTGGGCCCATAGAGAGATGCATATGCTTTGACGGAGTGCCTGGACTTTTGCGTGAGAGGAGGTGAGGACCCATGGCGAGAGCCCGTCCCCCCTAAGGCGAGCCTCTAATGAAGCCGCTCTAATTGCGTTTTAATGTACCTGAGACCAGCAGCTGCTCCCCCGCTCGCCCCCCGGACCCGGCGCAGTCGCATCCGTCAGCCGCCTCGCGCACGACTGACACCCCGAGGTCCCGTGCCACAGCCCCGCCGGGGTCCCATCTGCCGAGGCGCCGCGGGACGAGGACGGGGGCCCGGGGCCACGGCGCCACGCCGTCACGGCGACGCCAACGACGCGCTTAGCGCCCGGATTCCGGTTAGCGGGCCTTTTGTCAACATAATAACAGGTACCATGTTTGTGCTCGGCGTGCGGGTGGGTGGGTGTCGGAGAACATGATTGATCTCACGTACGAGGTGGGTGATCGATGACATCACCGAATGCTCCAGCTGCGTGTTGCATGAGTCAGTCAAAGGGGAACCAATATTTTACTCAGAAACTTGATTCTGTTCCAAGGCTCCTGATATATAGTACTATTAGTAAAATAGGATCAAATTATGTTTGATTAAATATAAGCCTTTAAAGTACTAGGTAAATGTTAACTAAAAATTATTTGGGCATAATAATTTTTTCTACAATGTGCTTTAATGTACTCAGCCCTAAAACCTGCTAGTATAATGATAGTTTCTTGCAGAAATGAATAGTCTCTGATCAGTCAGTCACAATCAATCTGTCATCAGTGTAATGTCAAATCTTACAGCAACAACGTTCTTCGTAGACTAGGTATTAAGGTATGACTGCTTCAGCAGACGACAGATTTAGTAGAAGAGGGGTTTTTTTGGACAGCTGTCGCATGTTATAACTTGATTTTTTATTTATTTATTTTTATATTGAGCAATTGTCATTGTCACAAGCTTTAAGAGGCTTTTAAAGCCAGTAGCAACACTACATTAAAACATATTTATCCGGAAACATTGTCTGAAACCCAAAAAACCTGAATAAAATCTAAGCACTTTCGCTATATGTCTTTCATGCCCAGGCATTCATGTCCATGCTATTGACACCGAATCTGACTAAGTTGAAAAGTATTTGAATAGAATGATGGAGTGACAGCCAAAGGGACACTCTTTTAAACTTTGACACCTTATTTTAAACTGTGAATGCGGATTAGCCACCCACAGTCACCAAGAAGGTGGTTAACATCTTTAATTAAGAAGTCTCCCTGTTAGGACTAAACACTTGCACTGTTACAGCTTTACAGCAATTAGATGGCATTGATCTTTGTTGCTTTGCCAGGTACTGCAGCAGGGAGATCAAACCAGGGGGGTAGATGGAGAGAAGAGAAACCAGTGGCACAATGTAGATGGAGGACAGTAGGGAGGACAGGGGCATTGTGGGCTGTGATTATTAGTGAAGGCTGAGGGGTGTATGTAAGTCAGGGGTAAGACACAGAATGTTCCCCGTACTTCATACCAGCAGTGACGACTTTGTGAAGGGTCCATTTTTTTAATGTTCTGTTTACTTGAATCATCCTTCCCTGCAATCCAACAACCATCACTACACTCTCGCACTCTCGCACACATCTTCAGTTAGCAAAGTCCAGCGTTTATCTAAGATTTTTATGCACCAAAATTCTGCCTTATTTTATACTGCTGTGTGTAAATCTCAGACCTCAGAAAGTAATGAAAGAATACGTTGCTAGGCTACTAATATGATTTTTTCATTTACATTTTTGTGAAAATACATAATATGGCATTTGATAACTGAGCTACTACATGGTGCTATAATTTTACTAAAAATTGATTTGTCACTTTTATTTAGTTAAAACTTGACATTTAGACATCACACTAGACATCATGCCTTTTTCCTGGAAACATACAAAGATGAAAAATAATTAAATCTATCAGTTTTGTTCAACCTGATGTTCCCACCCACATTTCCTCTGTCATTGAATGGTCTTTAAATTGGCATTTAATTGCCTTGCATTAGGTACCTCCTTCAAAATCATCCAGAGCTTATTGTGGCTGGTATGAACAATCTGAGCACTCAGGTTGGGATATTCATTTGGTATGTTGGTATTCAAATCTCAGTTTGGCATGCTGACTTTAGCCAGGAAAAGCGTAAATACATGAAAATATAAAACGTGGAAGGTGAATACATTATTACTGGCTTACGATATTGCATCATAAATTCATATTGTGCACTGACAGAGCCTCCAGTCCTCCACTCAGCTTTGCACATGGCCGATAGAGCGACAGAGGACAAAGAGGCCAAAGAAAACAGCTGTGTGGGAAAATTTTAAATTATAGGATGCTCAGTGAATCAAGATATTGGTGTACTATGGAGGCGTGACAAAGTTTGATGTAAGTACATGTACAAATAGTGGGCCTGTGAAAAGGCCTATCACGTGCCTTCACGTGCCCTGTGTACTTTCAAACATCTCATGGCACGCTTCACTTCATTTGCACTCCTGTGTACATTATTAATATTACTTTTCTGTTTGCTGGACCCATTTTGAAGCACGTTAACAGACATGCTTATGGTAAGGTTATAGTTAATTAGGAGAAGTTAGGGGCATTAGTTTGAACTGTGTTTTTGAGAACCGGTGTTTGGACACCAGTGAGCCTGCAGCATCTATAAAGTGGTGCTCAGCCAGTCCCTGTGTTTAGAAAAGGGGGAGAACTGCAGGTCTTACTGTCCCCACTCAGGAGGCCTAGTGGCCAAATGGAGATCTGACATCTGCCCTTTCATGAAAAGATTTAATGCTTTCATTAAGTGAGGGCACATCACTAAAGCACCCGCACTACCACAGTTACAGTGGTTTACTGCAGAGAAAGGACGTACAGTGCTACAGTTACAGTGGTTTACTGCTGAGAAAGGACGTACAGTGCTACAGTTACAGTGGTTTACTGCTGAGAAAGGACATACGGTACTACAGCTACAGTGGTTTACTGCAGAGAAAGGACGTACAGTGCTACAGTTACAGTGGTTTACTGCAGAGAAAGGACGTACGGTACTACAGTTACAGTAGTTTACTGCAGAGAAAGGATGTACAATACTAATAGTTACAGCACCTTACTACCATGACAAGGAGAAAAAAAAACATACACCAGAAACAACATTGTTGTGACTGGTCTCTACATTTCTACATTTAGCAATGTAGAGATGTGACTTTTAACCCTATGCACTCCCAGGAGGCATGGATGACAGCACCCTTTTATTCCTCACTATTTACGTAACTACATACCTTTCATATACGTTTCAG
Source organism: Tenebrosternarchus preto (assembly GCA_025802075.1). Classification (NCBI taxonomy): domain Eukaryota; kingdom Metazoa; phylum Chordata; class Actinopteri; order Gymnotiformes; family Apteronotidae; genus Tenebrosternarchus; species Tenebrosternarchus preto. The sequence continues at coordinate 10,008,016 of JAOYMR010000009.1, read as the reverse complement.
TGAAAGTACCTTTTGTGCTTTTTGTAAAGCACTTTTATTTACATCTGTCTTAATATTATTAACTAAATAAGGAGTGTAAGGAGTTTTGTGGGTGACTTGTAGAATGTGGTGTGAGAAATAAGACCTCGACACTGGAATTGAGCTGGATTGTTAATTTGGGATTTTGTTCAAAAATTTTGTTCAAATCCAAGGTCATCCTGGGCTGTGAGGATAATTAGAACTGACCTGTGAAGAAGTCAAGGCTAGGACTTAGCACTTTAGAAATAACAATACGTTTCAAATGTCAGCATCTGTGAATGGACTTTATTCTGCATGCACAGCGGGATGAAGCGCACATTTCCTAGCAGGTATCTGGGCTCAGTGTAAAACCATCAGGGTTCACCATTCTCCAGCGCTGTCAGGAAAATGGCAGACCCCCGTAAACCTACACTCATGATTTGACTGAATGTACTTTATGGATATGCTGACAGTTGTCATTTTAATATGGCTCCTGAAAACATTTGTGCCTTTGCTTCTTGACAGTTTTGTGCAAGTGGGCTTTTCCCCACATCTAAACAGTTTTTACAGTTGTCCTGTATGTGTGTATTTCAAAGAAATAGCCAATAGTTGCTTTGCACTGGGAACTGAAGTAAAACATATTTTGTACAGTTTTTTTTTTTATTTTGTACAATTTAAGGTATTCACATGAAATTATCTGTGGTAACTAGTGTTCAGTTGATGGATTGTGCAATTTAATAGAAAACTACCACATGAATTCATTATTTAACAGTTAGTTGACATGGCTGTTTATTTAGCATAGTCTTTTTTATGTATAGTTACTCTCTTGGAAACAGATACCAGCTTTAAACTTAAAAACACGCCAGACTTATTTATTCTAAAAGGTTACATCTCTCTGAAAAATTGGCTAGGTTCAAAGATCAGTAGTTTATGTTACAGCTGAGAGAAGCAGGCCATCACTGCATGCACCCTGTTTTCAAGCGCAGTGTGGAATAAATTGAATGTATGCTTCTGGATATACTATACTTAGAGGATAAGAGCTCCTTGAAAAGTCAATTAGACCCCAGGCAGCGTGTGAGCTCAGAATATGTGCCTGCCCACCCAGCAATGACTGAGCTCACTCTAGCTGACCTCCAGTTGTTTCAGCCCAGTAGAATACGGAAACGTTTGGAGGTCAAGAAGAGAAAGTGCTCTGTGAATATTTTACCTAATTACTGTAGTAATATGTAGGGACTTATGGGCAATGGAGACAGCATGTCACTATACTCTATATCATGGTTTATTACAAACATTCTTAGTTTTTGTTAATTGCCTTTATTTTTTGTTCCCAATAAAACTGTTAGCGGTACATGAAATTATATCTAATATAAGTCCTTAATGCATGCTGAGATTCTGGGTGGTGCTGAGATGCTGGGTAGTGTGCTTCGATATCATTTCATAGAAGGACAGATATGACAAGAAAGAAAAAAAAAAGAGAAAAGGATTACTAACAAATGCCAGGCCTTTTAATTCATCAAGCCGCTCTCTGGAGCCCCATTTGACTTGGAGAGGAAAACAGTTTTGAAATCTGCAATTAAAATGATGTAATACTTTTAGCTGCCCTCCCCCATTTGATGACATTTTCTTCTGCCTAAGAAATTCATACAAGCTGTACATGGTGGAAATCAAAATGTAAATCTCAAATACTGTTTATCAGCAGTGACCTGACCACAGGCGGCTGTCAGTACAGAGAGAAAGCCTAAAGGTCATTTAGTTGCAATCACTTTTCATCCTGCCACTTCTTTCCAGTCTTCCTGACAAACACTTTGTGCACTTTGTCTAAAAGTGAGGACCGAGAACTGAAACAACAAAGCTGTTTAATGCTGACATAGGAAGAGAATTCCATTCAACGTTTCAGCCTTCAATATTTTTTTCTTTTTATTTTCTTTGTTGTGTTTTGAAACATGGCCGTCATTGTTGAACACTGACTCTTGGCCTGGAAAATATCTGTGCTGAAGCTTCATCAACAAGATTTTTCAGAGCTAGTCTTTATGCTTGGTACTTTCTTCTCATATGAAAATTGTATATACTGCATTGTTGATGTATTCTAAAGTCAAAAACATTTAAATTTCTTGAGTTTCTTTATGTTTTTTCTTGATTAGTGTATAAAAGAGAGTTGAAAGTAAAACAAAAAGGTCCCCACTGCAGTTAGCCTAAAACAGCCAGAATTAAAGGTGTAGCCTAACGTTGCACAAGTAACGGCTGAGTCAAAGAGTAATAGATGTATTTTTCTACATTTTCACTTTGCTAAGCTTCCACCTTTATCTCACTGCAAACCCTGGGATCATGCCACTGAGGACCCCAACCCTGGTATCTTTCCCTTTATTTCTAATGAATAGGTGAATGAGAGAACCTGAAATACCCTGCATAGCCAAATCTGCGGAGCCTGATCGAATCAGCCCCAGAAAGGGCACGCCTTGGATAATTCAGCTCTGAGAGGTTTCAAAGTATCTGTTTCTTCCTTTACCTGATATTTCAGAAAGTGCCCCAGCTCTGGGAATATTTTTTGTAGTCCCAGTACAAAAAGCAGGATGTCCCAGCACTCTTAAAAACTACAAGCTAGTTGCTATCAATTCACACAACATGGAACCCTTTATTCACCATGGTCCTGAAGCAACTCTGATTTTTGGTTACAAACCATCTGCTCCTCCTGGGGGATCACATACCAGGCAAAAGCAGTGGTAGATACAGTTCTGATTTACATCTAAAGAGCATGCACACTCCTGGGCAAGGCCTGTGCTTTTGTTAGGATTATGTTCCTTGATTTCTTAGTGGTTTTATGACAATTTCCCCCACAGAATATTAAGAATAAAGTCAAGGCTTAGATCTTGCCATGGTCTCCTGAACCACCATCTGCTGTGTGAGGATCCAGGAATGAATGGATCAGACTTCATCACACTTTCACTACCACACCTGCTCATGCCACCTCAAGACATTGTCTAGACTTTTCCATCATAGTGTGAATAGAGATGAGTCAGAGTCTGGGAAGCTGGAGGAAGAAGTTACTTTGTAAAATAATGAAAACCACCTGCAACCTAGCATCAGCAAGACAAAGGAACCGGTGATTCAGTCTTTTCTACTCAGTGTTCTTTTGTGTTTGCTAGCCTGCTGAGGAAGCAACACTAATGGAGGAGGTAAAACAGCTAAAGAAAATCTGATTATAAATGCCTGCTCTATCACAGGACTAACACAACAATGACTCGTGGCTGTGGTAGAGAAGCAATTGGTAGTAACATATAGTAACACTAATAAAACTGATAGACTATCAAGAGGACAGTTGGTATTAAAGACAAGGAAACATGGTAGCTAATGTCATTAATCACATAAGTAAACACAAACACACACTTCTTAAGGAAAAGATAAATATGCTTTGTGACTCACACTAAAAGCCCCTACCTTAGTTATTCTATAAAAGATATTCTAATGCTTAAGATACATTGTGTTGGCATTTCTTTATTTGTTTTGGTAAAACCACACATTCTGATGCATTTTGTATTCAACAGTAGTTGCACATTTTAAAGTTTCTGAGAGTTTGCGAAAAGCACCACACTGTTATTCCTTAAAAAGAGCCATGATTTCTTTATGTATAATAAAACAAGTAAAGATTTACTTTCATGGAATGTCTTTGTATTTGTGTTAAACAGTAATATTTAACATGCATTCTAATCACTTTACATGAGGATAGCTGACTCTGCTTGAACAGAACTGAGAGTTATTAAAGTCTATCAATATGTGATGTTTGGAGAAAGGGGACAATTTAAAATGGGAGTTTTACCCATATTACCTTTGCCTTTATCATCCAGCTTTCCCTCAATGCCTCCAAGATCCTATTTCAGCCCATTATGTTGGGTAATTCACAAGCAATGCTGCATATGATCTCCTATTGAATCACAGTCATTTTAATCTTCACTTCTTTCTCATGCAATATTTCAGGTGGACGACACATGACTTGCTATCAAAATTTAAGTTCTTCAAAACGCTCTTAGTCACAGAGTCTCCCGTCATAACTCAGGATGATTAAAACCATTTTTAATAGACCTGCTTGTTGACTGTGGATCAGATTAAACAGATGAATCAGATTGCTTGACACATCATAAGAGAATGCTGTGGACTGCAGTAGCAATATTTCTGTTTAGAACTCCACACACACGGGGGGGCGCCCCCCCCCCCCCCACCCCCCCCACCCACACCCCAACAAAAAAAAAAAAAAAAAATAAATAATTTTGAAAAGATGGGGGGTGTGAATTATA
>JAOYMR010000009.1:9979565-10002065 GCA_025802075.1 Tenebrosternarchus preto | reverse complement strand
ATGTACATGACATTTTAGTTGTTCTTAATTGGTATGATTAAGGATTTTTTATTATCAACAATTATATTACAGTGTAGATGTTATTACAAGCAAACGTAATGATAATAGCTTTATTGATATTCTTGATATTTTGAAAAGAGCGCAAAATATGTTCCAAATTATTCTGCACATTGCAGTTTAGAATCAGTCAATGGGACATAATGAACTCAAAAAAGGAATGCTTTACTGGGCATTGTTTAGAAGCTTACACGACTTATAAACCCATGTATAAACCCTTCATTACAATGGATTTATTCATAATAAAATGTATAAATACTTATTCCAACAATTGTAAACTGTCATACAAGCTGATTTTGTCAACTTTGATGTCATGTTGACATAAAGTGACAGAGATTCTGGTGACATTAGGCAATTTTATAACATTTTGTAGGGTGAAATGACATAGTATGTTATGACAGCTGACTTTAAAGCTTAACATTTTATTTTGTTTTGGTATGTCAGAGTGACATAATAGCAATAATACAACACACATTGCCAAGTGAGGCTGCTGGTAAAATATAACAAAAGTAAAGACTTCAAAAAGATACTCTGTAGTATCTCCTGTGGTAACATTGCCAGGAAAAAACTGCTGTGTAACAGATATTTTAGTGAAGTTTTTGACATTGACAGTTTTTACACTTACTTTTAAAAAGTATCATTCAGAAATGCTTTGGGAACGAAGAAAGAGATACTGACATAACATGAGATATTGAAAATCAACTCAATGTTATATTTGGTGAGCAAGGATAACTGTGCTGATCCTTTCAAGCTGACCAAGAAAAACATGTTTTAACAAAAATTTTAAACATTTATTTTTAGTAAGTTGTCATGAAGTTGTCAGTGCACTTCAGTAAAGTGTTATCAAATTTACTGCATTAACAGGTCATCCCCCCAACCCAAACCCCACCCCCCCCAAAAAAAAAACAAACAAACAAACAAAAAAAAACGTTTACAGTTCAAATGTATGAACTATTATTTGGGATGATTTTAACAATGTCTGCTTGCATTGAACTTGTAAGTCTTTATGTAGTTTCTTCCTTTCTTAATATGACACTGTTGCTTCTGAGAGCTGCTGTTTCGATATACATTTCTGTTTACATTCATAGATCCTCCTTTTTAGGATGCTTCTGAATAAGATTAAGAACAAGGGATGGTAGAGGCCACTCCTTGATTTTTTTTGTTCAAATTTGGATTTTTGCAACCAAGGAGTTAATAGCGTTTTTGCAGTATGGAATGGTGCATTGCCCTGCATGAAAAAGTTTTTTTTTTTCGGAAGTCACGATTCTTCTTTTTATACCATGGCAGAAAATGATCGGTTAGGAACTCCACATATCTCGCAGAGGACATGCTGACATCCTCAGGGACCCTAAAGGGACCTACCATCTCACCTCCAAATATTCCAGCCCAAATCACCACTCCAACACCTCCTTGCTGACAACACAGTTTGGGTACAAGAGGGTGGATGTTTAGAACAGCATCCATCTGGACCACCACCCGGTTTAACATGGCATTCATCAGTGATTAAAACTGGTAGACAGTTTGTTGTCATGTATTTCTGAGCCCACTGCAAACCTTTCTCTTTGTAAGCTTTGGTTTGGGGTGGCCAAAATATAGCTTAATTCAGGACCGTCTGCTTCTGCTGTATCCCACTTTGAGAAATTCTTGAGGCTGCAGAGAAAACAGCAATTTCAGATACCTGTTTGCTGCTCAACACTGGCTTTCCTATAGCCGATGGCCTTTTTAATACCATTAATTTGTCTGACAGAAACTTTCCTTAATAACCTTTTATCTGACCAAACTGGTGCTCTGAAACTATTTTTATTGAAGCTTTTGTTTTTTTATCTTTCTCAAGCATGCCTGTAATTCTGGATGGCACTATAAAATTAACCCAGTATTCCTTGAATGAGGATGCATCAAATGTAATTGCTGGCAGTCGTTTATAATGAAGAAACTGTGAACTATTAACATAGTTCATGCTATGCGCATAGTAATGGACATGCCAATAATTTAAGTTACATTTCTTGCTTCATCTTGCTTCAAGTGTACCACTATGCTAAATTAAAATTCAGCTATAAAATCTGTTAATGTAGTATAGTCACACATAACTTTATGGATAATCATAAACTGCAGAAAAAATCTAGATTTTTTGACAGAGTTACAGATACTGATAGTATATGTAAACTGAAACAACTGGATTGCATAGGCTATAACAGTAACATGTAGACACAAAACACACAAGATCCGACTTCTCTACAACACAGTCGGATAAAAAGCTAAAGCAGAAAGCCCTGCTTAATACTCCACCAAAGGAAACCTACTTTGCATTTGATAAATCATATTAAATGAACGTCTGTGCTAAATGTATGTGTAGCAGTTTTGTTTTGTCAAAGGCTTAAGGGATAATCAGGTTTTAATGGTTCACTTAAGTTTTAATGGTACACTTGTGATCTTGCAGGATGGATTGTGTACATGTTAAATTACCTTAATGCAGCTGCATAGGGTTGGCAAATCTAAGGATTAAATCAGTGATGTAACTAAACAGTAACAAACAAGCACAGACATGTCTCATATATATTATTAACTGCAGCAGTTTGAATAGCAGAAGAAAGGTCAGTGGGATTGTTAAATAAGATTAATTTAAACTTCTGATGTTAAATACAGACTGTATTTACCACTTTGAAATAGACAATAAAGGACACATGAGTCATTTTCATTGGTACACTCAATGTCAGTTATGTTAATTGCATATGGTTTCAGTCAAGATTCAAATCCCTCTCCCACAAATTAAGGAGTGAGTTGCCCTTACCCCATCATTTATAGCATCCAATAAGTGATGAAGCTTTGAATTAAAATCTAAAGATGCTTAAAAACAGGTGGAACTTCTCATCGAGAGATCAGTCATTCAAAACATCTGCCCTTTTATTCCCGCCCAATAGTAAATTTATCTGTATGCCCCTGAACAGCATCTCAGGTGGCAGAGAAACAATGCGTTTAACTTGAATCAGCACTTCTGAAGCCAACGCCTTCTGCCTGGCTTCTCCCTGTCAACCGCGGGGAGCGGTTTGCGGAGCCCACAAGCAGATGAAAGCTGAACGCTGACAGAGAGTAGAAATGTTTTCTTTGGCAGGGCAACGATGGCCTTGGGTTGTTAACGTTCTGAGCTTGGGTTTGCCCCTGGCATATCAATGCTCAGCAGGGCAATAGCGTTGGAGTAACATTAGGTAAAGGCAAATGCGGTAGTTTTTTTGTTGTTGTTGTTGTTGTTGATGCTGTGTTTGATGCTGTGTAATTTGGCGAGCCAAGCAGATGAAGATATTAGGGTCATCTCAAATCCTGGAGCGGTCCTTCTTTGTGGTCTCACTCACAACCCACCCACCACGCATCCTAAGGTCGTACCTTATGTGTGCCGATGTAGACGTATCTTCCGCTGAGAAGAAACAATAATGTAAAAAGGATTGTCTAACGGTTTGTAGGGTATGTGGAGGAAATGCTGATGAGCACAGAGGAAGCACCTCAGAATAGCTTCCTCTTTACTGGCATATGAACACTTTAGTACAATAGATTATTGTGAGCCCACTGCATTGTAAACCTTGGGAGATTTTAGGAAACTACTATCATGTTCGTGTTTGTTTTGATCTTTTCTTAATCCCAGCCTCTCAGTCATCAAAGGCAATCTCTTTAAAGAAATCTAGAAAGCGATCAGCACTGAAATACTGACATAGATTCTAATAAAATGTAATAAGTCAAAGATTTGTACGTATAATACACTGACACGTTTAACATGAATGTGCATATACATGGGTATGTCTGAATGGCTGTTTATGCAGGTGGTGCACACAACTTCATACTCTCATATTATCTTGGCTTTCTTTGACATTGAGACAAATCAGGCGGTCAACAGATTAAGTGTTTAAGTTGCTTGAGTAAGCCTGTTTAAACTGGATTACCTTCGTCATTGGTGGTACATTGAATGCCCTTGGTCATCTGAGCTGGATAAAAAGCAAAAGAGGAATCATTACCCAGTGTCCCCATCTACGTTTAGCATGGCTATTGATGTTCTATGAACATTCATTTCTTTTTTTTTTTTTTTGTTTTTTTTGTTCTTCTTTCTTTTGTTTAAAAAAAAAAATACAACATCTGTTATAGGAAATCTGGGATATAGCAACGTATTGGCACTTGCTTGCACATTGTTGTCACAGTTTTTTTTTTTTCTTCCAAGAACAGCAGTAATATTAAGCTTATATTCATCATGTGTGAATATAAGCCATAAAGCTTTTGCAGCAATATTTGCTTTGAAGTTGATACGCAAAGAAATCAATGGACAGTGTGCAGCTGGAAGCCATCAACATGTGCAGATAATCACTTAAGTCCTATCCACATGGAATTAATATGTCTGGCATCCTTGGTAATAATTACTGACATCAGCAGTCATTACCGTTACAGATGTTCTTCTCAGGCAGCACTTTTACCTTATTAAATGTTTTTTTTTAAATGTGATACTCAAGACGTATGGCTACAGAGGTGTGGCAGTTCAGTATGTTGGTAGTGATACTAAAGTGGATAATGAACTGATTATTGTGTGAGTAAGGCTCTTTATCTTTGTTTATAGACTAACAGAAGTCAGACCAAATGATTAACACCAGCCCACCATTGGTTCACCCCAATGAACTGACACTCTTCTGTTTTACATTACTTTCAGTAACCTGTTATCAGTATGTAGTTTTGCTAGAACTGGGCACAGTGAGGCACTAAGACAATTCCAATAACAAAAAGAAGCTATCAAATCAAGTTTATTTATATAGCACCTTTTACAACAGATGCTGGGGCCCATCCTCTTCTGGCCGACCCTGTTCACCATGACAAGATAAATATATATAAAAAAACACAGTAGTAAATTAGCTATAACATAAAGTCCAGGGCTGTGCCACAGCAGTGCAGGGACGAACCAGGGTTGCTGATAAGGGCCTCCATCCAGTTAATTAATCCTTCATCTGCATGTATGACTCCTCTCCTTATTTTTTTCACATATTCAACATGCCTTCTGGATTTTTGTAATCACTCAGTGTCATAAGAGGTTAATAATGCTTCCTACAATGGACTTCCCAGCTTTTCTTTGAGCAATTAAAGTAATTCATGCACCACTGAGCAATTAAAGATATTTTGCTAAAGTCAATCAGACTTGATTCACGTCCACTTATTACCAGTTGGTAAGTGTTTGCGACCTCAACATGGAGGTCTCTTAATGAATACATTTTTATGTCAGAGCATTTTCAGTGTAACGATATGAGTTAAAGAAAGGATATAACTAGTGTCATATTGCCAGACGCCGCCAGAGAAGAACTGTAAGCTAAATATGGTTGCTGGGCCTACAGTGTTTGGCTCACTGCACTTTCGACCAGTTCAGAGGTCATAGAGAGTAGCTGTGAGGAAAGAAAAAAATATGAATTACCATGAAGGTCCCTGAAATGTGATTTAAGCTATAACAATTTGTTGAAACAACTGATTTAAGGAACGTCATCACAAGAGGTTCTCCCATATATTGTACATAACTATAGTTTTTTTTTAATAAAGACTTGGCATAACAAAGTGTTGTCATTTCTTAAAATACACTGCTTTATTAAAGTTGTTTCTTGTTAATCATATTTTAGATGCAGTTCAAGTCTCAGTTTCCCAAAAGCATCATAAAACCAAGATCGTCTTAAAATGGTAGTGCGGCTGCTGCACTGAACACACTCCCTTTGATTTACGATAATCTTAACAATACGACTACTTTGGGAAACGGGGCCCTGCTCATTTGAAGAGCAATTTGAGCAGAAATTCCAATAATTCAAAGGGTTCACAAACATTTTCTCACACCAGTACCTTGTCTGACCTCTGAGCTGTCTGCATTCTCTCTCACTGCCACACAAGTGTGTTCAATCACACTTGCCCATTTCTACTAAATCAGATACATTACTATACCGCCCAGGTGATGTGCGACCCACTGTGCACCAAGAACAGTGAATGTTACATGTTTCTAGCAAGGACAGTGAATGCTTCATGTTTCTTGCAAGCAAACAAGCTATGCTCAGTGCTATTACAAAAGCAAAGTGCACTCATTCATTCAAAAACCAATCTAATCAATGACATTTTCTTGCACAATAGATAACATCAACAGTCCTCAGTGGTTGGCGCTGGAGAAAGCATATGTAGATAAAACAAATGCCTTTAAAGAGCACCAAAAAGTAGAAGTAGCAATAGTTCTTCCTCTCTCCTTTTTCTCTTTCTACTCCTTTTTATTATTCTTACAAGAATTGTACATGTAGTAGACTGTGTACCTGTTCATTTGTTAATTCCTCAAATGCCACGAAAGGGTGCTTTTGATTAATTAGACTTATTACAGTGTTCCAGACAAACAATATCTCTTCTCCCACATTGAGACATTCATTCTTCAGTTCTTCAGTTAAGCAATTTATCTTACAGTAATTTTTAGCGATATCAGTTCACACACAAGGAAATTACCATTTCTCATGGTTATCTCATGCTCCTGAGCATCTCGTAGAAATCACTTTCCGAATTGGATCATTCATTAATATAATCCCCGTGAGCAAACATAATAAAGTTGATGCATGTAGTACTTATAATTCTCAGTTAATTACTGTGATTGTGTGGTAATGAATTTCTCCAATTTGCCTTGGTAATTGTTTGAGTTACTGCACATGGCAATTGCAGAGGAGAACAGTGATTTGATAGAGTTGCATACACTTAAGAGAGACTAACTCCTGTTCAGTCTGCTTACTAAAGTTAGGCTAAGGGGTCACACCACCGAGTTTGAAAAATTACATTCACAAGATACAAGTGCCCAGAGACGTATCTTAAAGGGTTGCATTTGTATTCACATACAATGGTTTGCCCAGGCAGACTTTAGGCTGAGATAGCTGTCGTTTAAGCTGACTGAAATGCTGTTATCTGCATCAGTTTTTATAATATTTGAATGATCTGATTATACTGTAAACTATTATTTATTTTCTATGTAATTGCAAAGATTATTATATAATTCAGTAATTATATAGAAAACTGGTCAGTGTTTCAGTTGGTATTTATTCATGCCCATAGATGCTGCTGACAGCAGCTTGTGCGACTGGATTTAGGGCAAGGGTAAGCTACACTTTCTTATCATATCAGTAATAACACAAGCATTTAGTGCATTTAAACTTTATGCTTACTGCTTTACTATTACAACATAATTCAACTAAAATGCCTCTGCTCTTCATGTATGATACTGTGTATTGTGGGGAACTGAGCTATCATATGATTAACGGTCTCGCTTGCCACTACATTTTTTCATTGTGATTATTTCATCCCCAGCTGAGAGCAGAGTATGTGAGTGACTGTATTGCGGAGGGGGGTGGCAGTGGGTGTGGAGGCGTGGGGGCAGTCGATGTGTTGCTTCTTCTCCTGTACTGCTAGTCTCTTAGCTTTGACTCAGAGCTCTGCTGTCTCTTAGCTTTGACTCAGAGCTCTGCTGTCTCTTAGCTTTGACTCAGAGCTCTGCTGTCTCTTAGATTTGACTCGGAGCTCTGCTGTCTCTTAGCTTTGACTCAGAGCTCTGCTGTCTCTTAGATTTGACTCGGAGCTCTGCTGTCTCTTAGCTTTGACTCAGAGCTCTGCTGTCTTATTTTGTTTTGTTTTGTTTTTTCATGTTCCCAAAAAATCAATGGCAGATGCTAATTAAAATTGGTCCCTTTTATCCTGCGTTATCGGGAAGTGAACACTTGTTTTCTTTTTCCCAGCCTAAAATATTGCTGTGGTCTTTTTCTTTTACACCATTATTGATACTGTTAGGTTTTCTGCCTCAGTAGCTGGGAGCAATGTGTGGTTCACTTTAATTAGGAGGATATAGTGGGCGACAGCCAAGCCAAGTTTGTCCCCTTTATTTAGCACTGGCTCTGGTCTAAGCAGGGCACTAATATCCTACTAACTATAAGTGGTTTTTGAAGACTAGAGTAATGTTTAAAAATTAACTATCAACAGCAGCTGGCATGGAAATATGCTGAACTAAAGACTCATGAAACTTTCATGGAGCCTGAATTTAATGTCATAGGACCAAAAAGTGATGTTAAAAATTAATCACATCAGCTGATTTCATGTGCCCTTGGCCTCAGAAAGCTGAATCACAGCTTTTCAAGAATTGCAGTGGCTATGCTAGCATAATCTACTGAAGAGGTTGTGACCTGCCTGTCACATCCAAACATGTAACTTACACAAAGACTGACAATGGGAGCCTTTCTAAATGCCTAGGGAAGAGGTTTAATGCCGTGGGAATATAGTCTGATTACAAACTGGCAGTAGCGATGTGGTCATGTTAAAATGATGCTGTTTTTTTTACTCTCTGCTATCATCCCCCTCTCTCTCCATTTTTCTCTCTCTCCCCTCTCTCTCTCTCTCTCTCTCTCTCTCTTTCTCTCTTTATCTGCCCTAGGTCATTCTCTCTCCTCCTCTACACAAAACACAGCACACACACATTTTCCACACACATTGAGATTTTGCTCAGATTGTCACCTAGTCAGCCCTATTCCTCAATGTTCTTCTGTTCTACTTCAAAGGTCATATTGAAATTAGAGGGACAGGAAGGAGCCCCATATTGTCTCTGTCTCTGGTATTATGGCCTTGGACAGTTACTCTAACTAACTGAAACCCTACGGAATAACACAAGGTGATATCATAGGTAATAACTAGTTTATACAATCAGTGTTTGAACAGAAACATATTGGGTTTCTGATGGATAAAAACTATGGATGGAAAGACTGGAAATGACTGCTTAATGTAGCCATTGTGAAGATAAAACTGAATAAATACAAACATGTCTATGGGGATATGTAAGAGATACCAGCAGACACTTGGAGGGCTTGGCTTCTCATCTGAACTGTTAGAGAGTTCAAAGAAATCATCTAACCAACAGCTCTGTACACTTTTGGAAAACCAGGCCCAGATGTGTCAGGATTGATTTTGTGTCAAATTATTATTTGCAGGTAGTTTGAACGAATGCTGACTTGTAATAAGGGTAACAGACTGTTTAGTTTTTTTTTTCTTTTACTCTGACTTGGTAGATCTTCTGTTTGACTGTCACTCCTTTGGAAAGACAGACAGGAGGGACAGTGGCAACAGTGGGGTACACGCGTGTGTGGTAAAATGAACCGTGTGTATGTGTGTGTGTGTGTGTGTGTGTGAGAGAGAGAGAGAGAGAGAGAGAGAGAGGAAGAGAGAAGGTCTAGAAGAGGCTTCCACATATTGGCCTGACATTGGCAGAAACAAATCAGCACGGTTCTATCTCATCTTCTCTCTCGCTGACAGGAAGGGGGTTGGGGAAGAAGAACCGCACCACGCTGCCGGCACTAACTCACTGACCCCATTTGGACAGGAGAGGAGCGAGGTATAGGGGTTTAGCGGAGGAATGAGAGAGAAAGGGGGTATAGGGCCTTGGGTGCTGTATAATCATATTCCAATTGGAAGTCAGTCAGCTGGAACAATGGGGGCCCACGCCAAGAATGGATTTTACATGCACACTTTTTATGGCCCAGCCTATTTACTCCAAACCACTTGGAAATGGAACAGCATTATATAGTGCAGCCAACAGTGAACACATTCCCCTGCCCGTCGATGCCATCTCGGTTTTGTCTTTGTTTCTCGGCAGCGCCTCTCTGTCATTTACTAGACGGAAGCTTCCAGTTGTCCCTCGAGCGTGTCCACCCTGGGTCGGAGCAGACACTGAGATGGCTTACTCAGCATGCAACACGTGTGCCGAAGAAGTCCTGGCTGCAACTAGTCAAGAATTTGGAAAGATATTTTAGACTCCACATTTCCCATCTGTTCTCGTTTATGTTTTGCACCTTTTCAGGGGTGTGAAATGTGCAATTAGTCGCTCCATCTGTAGAGCCCTATGCTCTCCAAAAGGACTGAATCTGAACACTCCAAATAGTAAAACTGAATTGTTTAAGTACCTCTCAGACTCAATACATTGACCATGTAATAATAGTTATATAATACCCCAGGATACATTTAAAACACTTGAAATGGATATTACTTGGAAAATGAATTTTTACTGACAAAGATATAATCATACTGTGTGTATAAAATGCAGTGAACATATTGTATATACTATAAAGTCTACAGTGTGTATCACAGTGCAGCTCACTGGTATGAGGGTGAATTGATATCCATTACTATAATATTAGCAGTTATGAGTGAATTTTTAGCAAACCATTTTTCTTAAAGATACCCCTTTTTTATTGTTTAGAAACAGTGATACAAATGTGTATTGTTTTCCAGATGAATACAGTGATGTGAAGCCCAATGAGAATAGCTCTGTCACTGGCAGTAATTGTCCAGATTCCAATAACTCTGTATCATTGGAAACAGAAACTGTGATTTGAACTGTGAACTTTGAGAAACCTAAACAACAAATGCACATGTATAGAGGGCAGAATTTCTTGAATTCCCCTCTGGGATCAATCAATCAATCAATCAATCTATCTATCTATCTATCTATCTATCTATCTATCTATCTATCTATCTATCTATCTATCTATCTATCTATCTATCTGCATGCATTATGGATTACGTACATTTTTCTTAATTGCACTTTTCATTCTTCTCTGGAAGACCTTGTGCATCCTTAACTGACCCATTTCATATATATATATATTTCATATAAAATCATAACTATATATATATATATAGTTATGATTTTATATGAATATGAACATCAATATTAATATCACATTTAATATGTCATAAAAGATTATTGAACTATAGTATATAACCTGTTTGATTTCTTTGAAATGCACCTTTGCTTGGCAGCATCCAATAAGGGAGCACAACACAGTCCAGGGAGCACAACACAGTCCAGAGAGCACAACACAGTCCAGGGAGCACAACACAGTCCAGAGAGCACAACACAGTCCAGGGAACACAACACAGTCCAGAGAGCACAACACAGTCCAGGGAACACAACACAGTCCAGGGAACACAACTCAGACATGCAGTGCCTAAAGACAGACCGCAGACATGTCATGGGAAAACATTCAAAGACAGCTATATAATACCTATCAAATGAAATACTGAAATTCACATTATCCCTCTGCCCAAAATGCACATTCCCTGGATAAATGTCCTATAAGATATTTTCAGCAATGTTCACAGGGCTGTGTAAAGCTGTTGTGAGCTTCGTGATAAAGTGAAGATCACTTGTATCTACCTAGGTGATGTTTTGTCTTGACAAGACATGTGGTGTGTTTGCCAAGAAACAGTCCACTTCATAATCATGACAGATAATATTCTATGGAGAGAATATGCCTGGCACCTTCATCGCTGCCTCTCGTAATTACGCTGTCAGCTCTAAGGAGAGGAACCTCTAGCCCGGCTCCAACCCTCGCACTGTAATTAAAGCAAGCGGGATGGAAAGGAATTGGATGAGCTTTTCAAGGTCTCTACCGATGTCCGTGCCGTTCGGGTGGGGGATGGGTGAAGTTCTTGTTCCTCACTGGCTGGACCTCATAGTTATGTGGGACAGGTCTGTTAAACAGCACAACGAGTGGGTAACCTTTGCTGTCAGGGTGATATTTGAACCTTACATCATGTCATGTGCCACATCCCCTGGATTGGTGGGGGAAAAAAATGTCAGTCTTTTCAGTGTGCAGACTTTTTAGAAGACACTAAGCCGGTCTTTCCGGGGAATTTACCTGAACATGGAAAATCTGGTCTTATTCTCATGATTATTCTCATAGCTGATATAATTGTTTAATTTGGTCTTAAACAATAAAAAAAAATCCTTCCTTGCATGCACTTAATTTCTTATCTTAATTATATTTTGATCATAGCTAACCAGCAAAGTCGGTCACATGATAAATGGAAAGTTAGCCTCTTGAATATGTTTTTGTAATTCATCACAATTTAATGTTTGTCAAAACCATTAAAATATGCTTATAGTCTTATGCCAGGGGGGCTGATTTGTGTGCCCTTACAAACTAACATGATTAATATTTCATTATGAACATTTCAATCAGGGCAGGATTACGAGAAAAATGCTGTTAACCTCTTGAGACGCAGAGCAAAGTGAAGCCAGCTTCCAAAATGTCATGAAATGAGGATTTCATGTCCCATGGGGTTAAATATTCATTTTCCATGGGTTACGTTTTAATCACGTGAAAAATTATTGAAAATCAGAAGTGAGTGAACATCATTTCTAGAGAGGTCAAACAACCTTGTAGCTTTGACAGTAAATCTCATTTTATGGGTTAAGTACTTTTGATTAAACAGTCTCGCAATATGAACTATGGCATAAAATGCCATATTTTCTGAATGCATTTTGAAATGGCACAAAATTACATCTGTAAGTGCTATAAATTAGCTCCAAACCGATCGATTTTCCTTCCAGGCTGCCAATGGCAGTGTGGATTTCTTCCGTCCAAGGCAAATACTGGGCGATTTGTGCTTTCACGTTCACCTAGTTTCAACACACGTTTACTTGTATACCTAAATACTACTTCAGGACCTAAAAACTGTATTTGCAGATATATGCCTTGAAGTATTACTGCTTACGGTCTTTTGGCAGTAGTAAAAAGTATTATTTAGCTTCAGTCCATGGCTTATTCCTGTGAAATGCAGGACTGTGTTCATTTTTATGCATATATTAGCCAGGGGTTTGAAGAACAGTGGCATTTGTTATCCTGTGTGCGCATTGCTTTCAGCCAGATCATTAGACAGGCAGACGTATGGACACACACACACACACACACATGCACGCATGCGCAAACACACAAACGTGCGTGCACACACACACACACACACCCTTCCAGATGTCAGCTAAGTGGCTGCGGAGCCTCGGGGGAGTGATTTTATCAGGGGCAGTGCTGCAGGCGAGACGAGTCAAATGTCGCTCAAGGAGAGGCAGGCAGACGCGTGGAGCTGCCGCTCATTTGCCTGTAATTGGAGGTAGAGGAGGCAGTCGCACCCACCAGTCGCACCCACCACACACGTTCCCTTCCCAGGCTTTATTCTGCGGAGCTGAGTCCACTGTGTCAGCAAATGTCAGCACATCTCTGCTTTGCTACAGTTTCATATATCAAATATTCAAAAATAAATAAATAAAGGACAAAGAATCGCAATCCAACTGCATACTAAAAAAATACTAAAATGCCAAAATCGAATCTGATGACAAAATATGTCTCTCTTGTAAGAATTCATGACTTACATTAGCATGCTATCATGAGCTATTTATTTAGATTTAATTTTGGGACTTTTTTAATTTGTTCGACAGAACTGACCAGTAGGAATCTATTATTCATAGCAGCATTATTTAGCGATACGACCTCATGCACCGCATGTCAAAACAACAGGAGCCTTCGAAACCTGCTACATTCAGTGCTTCAATTTTTCAAGTCTTCATTTTTATGCAGCACTGCCTGCAGTCTATTCAAACAGAACGCCTGTGCTGACTTTACACTGTCTCAGTTCAGCTGTGTCCAGCTGGACATATAAACATCGTGAAAGCTTGTTCCCCATAATATATGCCTGGCAAACAGCGGAGGGTTACAAGTCCCTGTTTGAGCCTGCTGTCACCCAGTGCTGATGGAGGCAGCATAAGCCACAGTCCAACAGCCTTAAATTCATTTCACCAGCTCTTTGGGTTGCTCACCTACTTTTTTTTTTTCTTTTTCCATTTTTTAATTCCTCATGGAGTGGGCATGAAGGAAAAATCTCACTCTTTCAGATGTGAAGAGTAATCCATTGAGTAAGTGCACACACCACGCCGTGCTCCGTGCTTGGCAGGCTGTGAAAAGAAATGGAAGGGATTGATAGCGCTTCTCCAGTGTATCTCGAGAGTCTTGCTTCTGAAACGCCCGAATGGGAGACAAGACCTCCCTCAAGGCAAGGCTTATTGTGATATGAATTCACTGTCACCTACGCTTGAGAACTCTATTAGTCTGATGTGCTGTGGGCTAAAACAGCACGCGCCAGTCATGTGGCACCCTCCAGGATACCGTGAGTACCTGCGCTGGTGACTCATCTCCAGCCTGCAAGATTCTTTTAGGTACGTTTACATAACAGCCGCGCTGCCTAGATCAGCCCTTTATCATTTAGATTTCAATCTGAAATGTCTGATCACAGCCTTACAATTCTTTGCAGCAATTTTTCATTTATGGTGGGTAGGAAAACCCCTTCCCAAAGTCAGCATTGGCCATCTCGTAAGCCTGTCCTGTAGGGCCACAGAACATGCTTGAAATGTGTATCAGAAGGTGCTCTGTAACTTTCAGCAGCTGTAACAGAAGCCTTTCAGATTGATTTTGAGTCTTCATGCCTAAATTCTTAAAAACACATGGGTCAAAATATAATCAGACACAGTCTTCACATTTCAGTTTTTAAAGCTTGGTTCCAGTTCAGGGAAATGGCATCAAAGGCATGCTAGTTTGTGGGGTTTGGAACTCTAAGTGTGTGTATAGCTGTTTCTTGCCTCATGCAACATTATTTGTTGTTATTTGGTCAGACTAAATAACACAGTAGTTAGTGTCTTCATAAATGATAAATGAGTCTTGCTCTGATGGTTGGCACTCGCTCGCTGCAGCCCTGTGATACACACTCACCCCTGAACATCCACAACCAATAGGCTGGAAATGTGCATTGCCTGTTAATGGTAGATCATGAGTAAACTGTGCATATAGCACAGCCTGTTCTTTCATAAGCTTAGTGACAGTGCTTCTGCAGTGGGAGACTTGTGCCTGATATAAAGGCAATGGGAAGAAAGAGTGGCGGATACCACAGCGACAGTGTTTGACCAAGGAAGTCAATACCTGGGCATGCATGAAGCATCTGCAGAATTTCACAAGCCCTTCCAGTATTGCATTTGTGGTAAGAGACTTCACAGGCATGAAGGTCCAACACTGATCCTGTTCAACAACTGTTTAGGAAAAGAAGCAGGGGAGTAGCAGCTTAAAGCATCTTTCATAGACAGAAGTCATCATGAAAGCCTTTGGATGAGTGCATACCACTCTCGTTATAGTAGTTTATTAAAATAGCCCTTTGGGTTACACAGTGATTTCTTTAATGTTAATATACGTGGGTTAAGATAACATGAACGCAGTTGAGTACATTTCTGGAGGATGTTGTTCAGTTTTGCAAGGCGTACTTTGTAATAATACAAATAATGTTGAACGTTATAAAAGAGGGCATGCATGGATTTGGTAGTTGGTAGTTATCCTACAACTTTAATGTTGCTAATGCTGCCTCAGTTTTTCTCTGTATTGACTGTAAGCCCAGCATTCATCAGTGCTACCGAGTTCAAAGCTCTGCAAGATCTTTGTAACCTGCAGATATGGGGACTCTGGACCTGCTGATATGTTTAGGATTTGTAGTATTTGTTAATGAAAGGAAGTAAATAGAATATTTCCACTCAGTTCTTACCGTATTTTTCCCCCACCAGTGAATGATGCCTAAATCTTATTACATGAGAAGATGAAACTTTCCATGGAAGACGTGAATGTGTTGTGTTTGGGTAATTATTATCCTGAAGCAAGATGGATTTCAACCCTTTTTTGTAGAAACAAGGTATTTAAGATCTATCTCCATCGGTAACTACTTAACTTTGTGTATCTGATAACTACTAATATTCAGAACATTATTTTAATTAATTACAAACAAAATTGGAGACATGAAAGCACTAAAATAAGAATCCCTAAGGAGTTACTTATTTTGTGTGAAGCCTTTGAATGGCTTGTCCTCACGATTCTTAAATCAAGATGAGCAGTAAAAAACATCCTTGTGGATTCTCTGCAGGGTTATTTGGAATTGATACAGCAGGGGGGATTATTAGTCTTAAATTGTCATAGACAGTTGTTATATGTTTTCAGCCTTCTAATATCTAGGACTCTAATTTGTACAACCGTTTAGTGAATTTACTTTGATAGTCATGATAAAGTCCTTTATAAAATGAATCACTGTGATGTGTCCATATGGCAGAACAATGACCAGTTATGGCATTTACCCATGGTAAATTAAGCGTCACCAAAAATCACATCTCCTATTTTGTTAAACCCTAGATAGTCCAATAATGGATCAGAAATAATCAGATGATCAAAAAGAGCCAACCTTATTACTGAAAGAGATTCTCAGTTTGCTAGACACTTAGAGAAATCTTTTGTGAGTGAAACCTATTACAGGGAGTGGAGATCAAACAAACAGTGCTAAAGACAAGCAGGAAAAAACACTCTCAAGGTACGTGATCGAATGTTGTCGTTTTTTTCAGAAGCCAGAAGACACAACAAAAACCTCATTCTGGAATTAAAACTTAAATTGTTGGTTATCAATCCAGCTGTGCATATATTGAACACTATAGCTGTATTAATTCCTTCAGTGCTGAATTAACACTGGATATTCTCTGGATTACCATTGCCTATGTTACAACTGTCCATGACAGATTTGCCTTCATTAAAATTGTGAACTTGGCAAGCATGTACATGATCAGGAAGTGAACAATGTACAACCTCGTTGTTTGGGTTCTAGAGCTGTGAACTTGATACGTTTATGATAAAATTATTGGCTTTTGATTGTCTTATGATTAAATTATTACAACTTTTAAATAACAAAATGTGTCAATTGTGTGTTTTATAAATATTACATATTACATGGGTACCCTGGCTCTAAAATGTGAAAGTGTAAATTCTGGAAGAATATGGCAGAATTTAAAAAATGAATCAGTCATTGATCATGCAGGTATTTTTTACTGGGTTAAATTTTGAACCAGGGTTGTTTTTTGTGTAGGTTACTGACAGGCAGTTGTACTATTCTCCATTCAGTTTGAAGAATGCTAGGGGTGGCATTTTCAAATGAATGTATGCATTATTTGGCCTGGTGTATTGTGTCATCTGTTTTCCCAAGTAGGGCTTTATAATGTTGATGAAATGCACTCAGATGGGAGACATTATTAATTTTCCATTGAGATTACTAGTTTGATAATAACATTACCATTAAAATGGTTTTTAATGCAGGGTATGAGAAGACAAAAACTATACTATTGTCATGTGAAAGTCTGGTCAGTGCATAAGCTGTTCTGTTGAAACGTCAATTAACTGTGCAGAATCAACTAACAGTGACTGTAGACTCCTGTGTTCTTGTGTGTGATTTAGCAGGTATGTGCTTTTACTTCAAGCTGTGTGATGCTGCTATACTCTAACATGACCTGCCAGTCACAGTATCTCCTGACCTTTTTATATTATATTGTGTTCCATCCTGGAAGGGGTCCTCCCACTCAGTTGTGCCACTTGCTAGCATCCTGGACTGTTTCAGATCTGCACACGATCTTCATCCAGAGGATGCGAGGGGATACGTTTAGACACCTTTCCTTGCTCTGTGGAACCCCATGGGGGTGGTTGTGGGGGGTAGGGGGGTACTTGCCGGTGAGGATTTGTGTCAGGGACACCCGGGCGGCTCAGGACCCGTGCGCTCAAGCCCTCGCCTTTCATCAGCCGTGTCACAGTTGACGGCTGTCAGCCCCTCGCTGGCTCAGCGGTCACAGCCAGGGTTAGCCGTTCCGATGACATCATCGGCTGGCCGTGGGTCTGTCACGCTACCCGTGGTGCTCAGAGCATGCAGTGTGTGTGTGTGTGTGTGTGGGTGTGTGTGTGTGTCCAAGCTCCAAACAGGGTGAGGGCAGAAATGGAGATATGTTTGCAAACATGGAAGGCTGTTTGATTGCACAATTAGAGAGTTTGAGGGAATAACTGGTGCAGTGTGTTTCCCCTGTGACATACAAGGATGTTATTAGCATACAAACAGGCTTTCGTAGACATTGCAAGATACATGATATAGATTTGGAAAGCTATAGGCAAACATCTAGATTTATTCAAATACATTAGAAGTGCTTACATCATAAATGCTTGCACAATATGTATAGCACACTGAGCACTCACTGCAGGTGTTCTCAAGCATTATATATTCCACAGTCTCTCTTCCTGAACCCATGCGTCAGTAATACACACAGTACACGGTACAAGCCCTTGCTCATTTGTTGTAAAATGCAGCCCGTGAATCCGACGGCAATTTAGGTCCTTGACATAAACAAACTGTGCTTTAATGAACTGTGACTTCTGAAGTGGGCATTTAGAGATGGATTGTGACTGTGTGTGTTTGTATGTTTTGGGCTCATTGCAGTGCTAGAATTCCAGCTGGGCCAGTCTGTCATGGAGCACCTGTCTTAGGAAAGATAATAGCGTAGCGCTGACGGCGTCAACTCATTTGGCTCAAGATGCTGCACTCTTTAATGGCCATGCATGCACATGCCTGCTGGCCAGATCAGGTGCTAGATTTCCTCTGAGTGTGGCGGTCTAATGTGTAGCAAACAGATACAGCAAAGCAGCCTTTTTTGATAGGGAAGGTGGTTGAGGGTGGGACTTTTCTCACTGCGCTTGCAAAATGAACATTAAGAAGAATACATACTTAAAACACAACAAATGAATAAATAAAAGGAATAACATTTATTATTATGGTGCACATTACCGAACCTAGATTTGAGTAAATGCTATTAGGCTGCTATTTTTTTTTTCCCTTCTGTATCTGTGACCTGAAAAAAGTGTATGACGTTTATCTGAAGTATGACCTCTGCAGTCAGTGCCACCCCAACAGTTTTTTTTTCTCTCTTTTCTTTATTTTTATTTGACTCTTTGACAGGGCTTAGCATGCTATATAGTGTAGGCTTGCTACTAGACTGTGAGGTCATTTCCCACGACTCTGTCAAATTCATAACTGTTTTTGTATGTGTGCATGTGCACGTGTTTGCTTATGAGAACTGTGCTGTAAGTGTGTCTACTGTAGGAGGAGGAGTGTGTTTTTGTAGGTAGACAGGAGGGTGAGAAAAGTTCCCCATAGCCTTGTCAACTACCGCCGTCTCTCACTAGTTGGGTGGGTTTGTGTATGTGTGTGTGCGTGTGCATGTGTGTTTATGTGTGTGTAGCTATCTGTGTGGTGCCAATGGAAATCACTCCCTGTAGACCTGCCAGTGGTCCTCAGCCACCATACTATCATAAAAGAATGCTAGTGCATATGTGTATGTCTGTTGAAAGGAGCTGGTGTATCTGTGTATTTGAGTGTTTGTGTGTGTTCACACATCCATGCATGTCTATGCCTGGGCAGCCAAAACTGACGTGATTCTGTTCTGTTTCTCCAGTAAACGCATGCCATAGAGCATGTAATGCGCTGTACGCTCTCATATTCACCAGTGATCCAACATTTCCCCCGCGACAAGCCGCCTTTAAACTTCCCACGCGGGTGATAAAGCGACAGCCCCCAGGCTTTGCTTTTCTCCAACTAATCAGAACGCAAACGATTTACAAACAGACGCGCCTATCGCGCCGCCGCTGACCTTATTCACAGCCGCAGAGTTTGGCCTAATAACGCGGTGCAGCCCGCCTCGAAAAAGAATGAAAAAAAAAGAGCTTATGACAGTGTGTAGATGGATGGCACAGGGGTAAATAAAACTTCACTGAGGACCGTAAAGCTATAGGCTTATTTTTATGAAGTCATAAACCACAAGTGGCAAAGGAGCAGCGTAGCAGACACTCCGATTCAGTGCTACATCGCATCTGAAACATATCCTCAAGCATCAATTAACAAAGGCCAAGCCGTTAACACTCACTTGGGTTTGCCGTTGACCATCCACACATATTAATTAGGAGGTTGCAGGGTAGAGCATTCAGGCCCGTCATTTTCTGTTCATTTGCCCCTGGAAGGGAGAACTAATGACATTGTGTCTAGTGATAAATTTATTCTGATTATAATGTCCGTGTTAAGCAACTGCATATGGGACAATTTAGACAGTATTTTGCCAGGACTCCAGCCTGGGGAACGTAAATTAAATCATTTTTCTTGAGTAATGATTGCATGCCTGCTGCTTATTCAGACCCTCGTGGCTCTTGAGGTTTGTCTTCTCAAAGAGACACATTTCAATAAAATTATATTGAAAACAACAATACTTAGAATGAAAGGTAGTAGAGGGCAGTTATCAGCTGAAACCGTCCCAAGTGGTTCCAAGTTTTTTTTTTTTTTTTCTGCTGAAGATTCACTGTCTGGTTGGAAACAATTTACATGACCACCTATTTAAAATGCATTAAAGATAATTAAACATAAATTGGTATTTGCATATTACTACGCCAGAGGTTCTAATACAGAGATTCCAATCTAAAAATAAGAAGAAATTCTTGTTAGATTTTTATTTTGCTGTCTAACCAGAGACAGTAGCCTATTTTAATTCAGTAAAGCCACTACATAAAATATGAAGGCAAGATCAAGTCAGTAACTGAAAACATAGAAGCATTTATGCAAATGAATATTCTGTATAAAGTTAAAACCAGTAGGCAAACCTTTTACATCAAGCTTTGGTGCTTGGCTCCCTGGTGATCACAGTAGATGTCCATGTTCCCTTGTTCTTGTGATTACAGAAAACATTAAACCAAATTAATTATTGCTATGTGTAGTGTCTAATACACTTTTTTTCTGTGTATATCAGGATCTATGCTCAAGGACAAGTTAAGAATGAACAACCATATTCAAGCTTAACTCAAATGCAGCAAAGATATTCACTATCAAATAGAGTTAGTGGGATTAGAATTGCTGATACCTTGCACCTTCTCAGTTGTGCCCTGTTCTTCATGTCAAGTTTTTAGAAATTTTGGCTGCAACACATGGACAACATGGCATAATGCTGTGTTATGTAAAGAAATGGGGCTGAACAAAAGGTGAGGTGATTGCACTTCTCTTGTTTTGGATCAAACCCATTTTTGATGCTTTGAGCTAGAAGCACTACTGGCTGTTACTCCTGAGACACTTGCCTCACTTGCAATATGGATCTAAAAGAAGGCTTCTTTGACATTTAACCCAACGTTTGGAATCCTTAAAGTCTGTTTCAACTCTTACAGAGCTTCAAACAATTTTATCATAAGGTCAGATCTCCCAAGCTATACTGAAACTCTGAGTGGGCGACCACACAGCTTGCCATGGACATTGCTACCAGCTACAAATTTGGACTTGGCTCTCAGTCTACCAATGCTAGTGTTTGTAATTGTAAAAATAATTTGTAAAATTCTTATATTACAACAGCATTAACATCCATAACATAGTCACTGTAATATTTTATTTTCTCACTTAAGAGAGCATTGTAGTGAATTCAGAGGTGGACATTCCAGGTTCAGAAAGCAACAGTCCTCATAAGGATTTTGCTCAAGCATCCTAGATTACGTTGATGCCACAGACTATTTTTACCTGCAGGCTTGCGCTAATTAGAAAATCCAAGAAGCTTGAGCAAAATCCTGGAGAGGACTTTTACCTTCTGAACCTGGAATGTCCACCTCTGGTAGAGACTGTGGAATTGCTTGGCTTTAAAAAATGTGATACGAATAAGTGTTGTTTTGTGCAGAAGAAGGTTTTTGATTTGCATCCTTTCCCTTGCTTATGTAGGCTGACATGAAAACCATGTCTTGGGTATAGGAGATATCCAGGATTGACATTAGCATTACTACACACTCATTTCACTGCAGTAGAATGTCTTTGAGAGAATGCTTGCTAGGGCTTCACCAGTTGCTTTTGTTAGGTGCACTGTTACATATGGCTTGATTTAATTGTGAGCTGTCTTTGTTTAGTATAATATAAATAATAATGCAGGAAAACGAGGAGCTCTGTGTGAACTTATTAATTTAGTTTGTTTCTTAATGGTCCGTGTTGGTTCAGGTCTTTTACATGCCCCCAGATTCCAGTTAAACGTTTCAACAAGGCAATGTGATACTAAAATGACCATTTTGGGACATAGTGAATAGATGGATGAATGAATGAATAAATAAAAGTCTGACAAAAACCTGTACATGCTCATCCTGAAGTGAAGCCAGTAGTGTTTGTTTAGACTGTGGGTCTTTTTGCTGACAGTAGCCTATTGTTTTAATCTAACATTATATCTTTATCTTTTTTATACCTCTGACACTGCTGTACACTTTTTAGTCCACTGAGTTTTAGAGTTTTCATACCATGATAAAGATTATGATATGTTTGTGTACTGTATATTTATGGACTTTCAAATTGTTTAAGCGAAACTTTGGTGATTTGGTGGACTCCTCTTCGTGAAATCATGTTTTCAGCAAGTGTCATGTTCATCTAACTAGCAATTGTAGCCTGATTCTCCTGATGGAATGAGGGCATTTATCTAAATATTCGTCCTCGTCTTCCAAACAGAATTCCCTCGCAGTTCTGCAAGTCATCTTTGATGCACATAGTTTTTCAATGTCCCTTTTGCACTCTTTTCTCGCCCCACATTCATCCTCTAATACGTTATCCACTTTTCCCTCTGGGTTAGTGTAATATTTCCAGTTGTAGATCGGGGGGGGGGGGGGGGGGGGGGGGGGGGGGGGGGGGGGGGGGGGGGGGGGGGGGGGGGGGGGGGGGGGGGGG
>JAOYMR010000009.1:9951953-9967077 GCA_025802075.1 Tenebrosternarchus preto | reverse complement strand
AACCCTGTCTAATAAACTCGCTCGCTGAGCATGTTTCCTACAGCGTCTGCCTCTGCTCCCTCCGCCCCGCCATCACACTCACATTGTTAAATGTTATTATCTCACACTGTTAAAGGTTATCTCACACTGTTAAAGGTTACTATCTCAAAATGTTAAAGGCATATTTCAATACTTTCTTTTATCTTTGAATCATTTCCCTTTCCTGTTTTAAAATCATTAAAATAATTTTAGATAATGTATAGAGACTATATATATGACTTATGTGGTGCATATTGTTCTCATCTAAAAAAGAATCTATGTTAAATACTCATCTTTACTCAATTCAATTCCAAATGATGATAGCTAAATTTTTACTTGGTATTTCAAACTGTTGAAATGTCACAGTTTAGCACTGATAGTCTTCCAGTATCTGAAGAGAATCACGTTTCTTGTCTGTAATTTTAGTTGTCATTACTTCAAGCAACAGCTTGCATACGGTTGACCTTTTCTCAACTTTGACATCTTAGTTGATAAGGACACTTTTGGCAGCTTCACTAAAAGTTGTTTGACAGCATGCTTTCCCATTTAAATGCAGCTGGTGTAATATGGTTAGCTGCTGCCGTTCACAGTAAGAGCAAAGGGCATAAAATACCCAGTAACAGCTTCCCTCTATCTCTTTCCCAGCTTCAGTAACTTTTTTTTTCTTCTTTTGGAGTAGCATGCACTGTAAATAACATGGCTCTAACTAATGGGGTGCAAAAAGGAAAGCATTCCAGTGTGTCAGCAGTCCAAGATGGAAGAACTGTCGCCAATGACAAAGTATACAGCTGTGGAGTAGCGCAAGAGGCTCCGCCATGCATCTCCGCCAGCTCCCTCCTCTATAGTACACCACTGCCCAATTACTAGTGACTTCTGTGCTCACTGTACCTGACGCCTGCGGCTAAAACAGCTGCTTCACACGCACCTCGCGCTAATCCAACTCCACATCCATAGCTAGTGCATATGGCCCAGCCTCTGGATATTCCACATATCTTGTCCCCTTTTTTGCTGCTCATCAACTTCGGAACGGTAGGCGAAACATGTAGCGCTAAACACAAGGGTGCCGCTGAGCTCGAGCCAGGTGCCATTTAGGCAAAGTCTCTTGAGAATGACTGATTTAGTGTGCCTTTTCTCTATAGCATTACGAACCACTTCTGCAAAGTTTAAGGGAGAGAGGTAATGAGTGATTTTGTCATTGTTGGTGTGTTTCTATTGCTTGCTTTAATGTGTATGAGCTAATTTTAAGTAGCTGTTGTAGTACTTTTCTGTTAACCTTCACTGAAGGGTAACGGTGTTTGAGATAAGCCATGATCACTGTTTGACATTGTTTGTATAGTCATGGCTGAAAGCTATAATTTATTTAAAAATCACGTGTAGCATCTTGATGGCAGCTGCAGGTTTTGAGCAACATTCCAGTGCAGTATTTTAGGGATGGGTTATTTGAGACTTCATCCACATTCTTGAGCGTGCAAGGCTGATGTAGAAGAAAATAGCTTCATTGCTGTCTGAAGAATCATCTGACATGGGATTGAATGGGCCATTCCCTTACTTCTGCTAAATCTCACGATGGAACAGTCTGAAGAGTCGGAATGAGGTGAGGTTTTGGAACACCTGAAAATGAATATGGTAAAAATATGTGTGATTGTGTGTTTGGTTTTTAAAATCTAACTTTATTAATTGTAATAAATCACCCATGCATAAGGGAAATTATTGAACATTTTAACAAAGGAAATTAAATTTTAGGAATAATAAGGTCAAAATTGACATTTTTTTATGAATGTAGGTTCTGAATATTGGTTGTTTATTATACGTATTTTATTGTGATGTTTTTTGGGTAATTCTAATTTGACAGTTTTATATTTTGGTAAATAAGGGTTCAGTTAACCTGTTTAAAAATACTAATGCATCTTATGCTTAGCAAATATTGTTCTCCTGGTATGTCTTGTGTGCTACAGTATACAACACTGCAAGGACTGCACCATGATTTTTTATTGGGCTGTGTTCATTACTTGATAAAGACCAAGAGTTGCTGCTTAAGCTTTTAGCACATGGAAAGCCCAGTAAGCATCAAAAAGTGATTAAAGTGGATAGGCTTGCCTACCTTAAGCCCAACAATGGAAATGGGGCTAATGATTTCCTGGATCTTTCAAAGGTTAGGTGCTTGGTAGTCCCATGGGTATGAAGACTTCATTAAATCTTTATGCCTCTACACTCAATGAATTATCTAGAACAAAAATGATTTGTTACAAGATGACACATCTAAAATAGCCTTGAAGGCATAGGTTGGGATGTTATTTCTATCATACCCTTTTTTTTTTTTGTACTGACAGTGGTTATTGATTTACCAACATGGTGATGGAAATGATTTAAATGGGCTCATACACTTTGAAACATAACTGCCACAAATTGGAATGCATTTTTTTTATGCTTTATCGATTTTTAGTTTACTAAGTGGTGCAATAATAAAGGAATGTGCGTGTGTGTGTGTGTGTGTGTATGTGTGTGTGTGTGAGAGAGAGAGAGAGAGAGGAAGAGAGAGATAATGAATGTGCAAATTACTGTGTTGAACTAGTAATACTTAAACTAGCATGTCACATTACAACTACATCTTGTACCTGATCAATTGTGCAGTTTTGTTGTTGATGAATGTGGTCCACTGCTGATAATATATTCAGCACTACATTAAGTACAGTAATACAGTATTGGACCCAAAACAGATGTAGGATGCCCCCGTACATGGTGCTTCCAGTTTACAATCACTGTGTTTGTGCCACATTCTCACTCTATCAGCACTTTAGCAGATATTTTTTATTTTTTTATTTTTTTCTGAGTGGGGCAGCCGGTTCGCACACCGTCAGACTGAATGGGACAAATCAATAAGCAATCTGGATGATAATTAATTAGGGACCAAGGAATGAATTACTGTTCCCAATGGGTCAGAGTCACAGTTGATTTGGGAAGAACCCCGCTTCTGTGTTACGCCTTGGTTGGGGTGCTCTGATGGGGAGGGAATGAGCAATGTGGCACCCAAAAAACCAGTCGATTATCTAGGTGAAGTGGTTCACCATGGCTGACAGTGGCACGTTTAATGGCCAAGAGCACCACGGGCACCTCCCGTACTCCCTCAGCCGTTCAGTCATTAGCAGGATAACACGAAACGATGTATTATTACACTTTTATTATGATGTCTAATTACTGTATTTATCTGTCTGTCTTCCAATTTGTCTGTTTATCTTTTAATCTCTGACTGGCAGACTGGGTCACTGTAGTCCTGCGGTGTATGATTCAATACAAACATGCAAGAAAGGCCACTTATTACCAGTGTCTTGAAGGCCACATTAATCATGTAGTAAAAATCACTGTGGTGTTTTGTTGTGATAGTCAGAAGGAATATTCCTCTTTCTTTTCACTGTAATACAGAACATAATGGGACATATCCACTTTTCCAAGTCAGGGTATGAAATTTCAGTGTTGACCTACTTTGCGCTGTGTATTCAAAAAGCTATCAAGCCTTTTGTTTTGCCACAGTAGCAATTTAAAAATGTTAATGTAAACTGTGTTGTTGAAACTGTCCTGCACTGATTAATAGTGCATGTACTTCGCCATGTTTTGTTAAGGATCTATTTTGTGTGTTGCAAATTGTATAGAAGCCCTAGAAAACCCCTGAGTAGAGACGTTCAAAATCTCCATGTATCGCATTCATACTTTTGTTAAAAAAATCTACTTTTGATGTTTTATGTCTATCAGAAAACCTTGAAACTAAAAGAGCATGGATCAAAGTTCATTTGTATTTGATGCATGTATTCTGGGTATGGCCACTTTCTCTCACTGGGTGTGCAACACTGGCATCCTTTCCTGCTGACTAACATCTAAAAAAGGTTTATTTCCTGTGGGCCTAAATATGTCCTGTGCTTTGTTGTGTTAGCCATGTGTCTTCTGTCCTCAACCTTGCAGGAAGAGACCTCTATCCACATGGAAGACCAAGGACAATGTGCCAGCAGCATCAAGCACATTTACGATAAAGAGATAGAGAGCTGCTCAATCTTGTATGATATTCAAAATGAACCAAATCTTCAAAATCATTAATAAATCTGCGATGTCTTTGAGTTGCTCCCTTAACCTTTCATCATAAACGAATGGACTGATATGTTGTACTATATTCACAGCAACCTATGAAAATAGCAGCAGTGTGGTTATACAGTCTGTTACTACTTGTAACTACATGGGCTGTTACTGTGGCAAATCCAGTTAGTGTTCTGCAAGCTGCTTTGTAAATATATGAAAGTTTTCCCCTGCAAAAATAGTTAAATCACAAAATATGCAAGCCTTCGAGCAAACAAATAAACATTAAAGATAAATAAATATAAATAATTACTGACTAATACATTTTCTAGTTAATAGTAATACAGGCTTTGCTGTTTAACTTTGGGTATGAAGGAAAGCTTAATTTTGCTCTTGGCCAATTTTGCAGAGATACCTCGGCTAGAGAATCTGGCAGGATCAGTCTAGGATCAGATAGACAGAACTGTGCACAGTATATAGAGTTTCAAGAATGAAGCTCGGAAAGATGGCATGATCGATTTTGAAAGGTGGTGTCTAAAGCTCTGTAGAGCATAGGACACTCAAAGAACACTGACAGAGTTTTTTTTTTTTCTTCCCATCTGCATCCCTCACAGGCTGGCTCAACTCAAGCTGGCTTGTAGAAGCTCCGTAGGACATGCTACACAGACTACCACTGGATAAACACGCACACATGTGAAGCAAGAGCATGCTTATCACTCTTGGTCAATAACTCACTTATGAAAGTAGAATATAACCACTTTATTATGCACAAGGTATTGACTCAAAGCAGACATGAATAGCCACCTTAGCGAGGTACACTCTAAAAGCTATGCTGAACCAAAGATCAAAGGGAACCGCTGAGGTTTTGAGATATAATAGAAGTGAAGAAACATTCAGCTGGAGAAATCAGCAGCTGGACTGCAATGCAAAACTACTCTGTGGTTGCAGGAGAGGTATCACACACATAACAATGATAGTTGCTGAACTGGGAATGGTGTAATTATCATTTTACTAGTAGCCTACTTGAGCTTTACCTAATCAGTAGTAAAAAGAATGACATGTGACAGGTAGAGGTATCCAGACCATGTTGGGCTTTGAAAAGCTTACAGCATGAAAACCAATGGCAAATCAGGTGCTTCCATAAAGTCACTGAGCAGAATGATCACTTTCCAGATCCAGAAATATCACCTCTAAATCATTCCAAGAGAAGAGAATCAAATGGTAGTCTATATGATAAGAAATTAAATAGTTCTAATGAGAAGCAAACCATAAATTGTGAAGCTTTTACAGCAATGTAATAGAACAAGTGATGAAGTGATACTGCATTGTTATGTACTAGGCTACATAAAAAAGGGAAATTATGGTTATGGGGCAAAGAAAAAAAAATTAATATATGAAATTTCCTTAGATTAAAACCAAACCTTCTTTTATGTTAGTATTTTAGTGATTCATACAGAGCTGATAAGTGTGTTGAACTTGCTGTGAAACTGTGAAATGAGTTACCACAGCTGTAATCAAATGGCAACTCAGGAGAAATCAATAAAAGACACAGATGAAAGCAGTGCCTGTAGTAAACAACACTCACATAATAAGGAACAGTGTTCCGATGGTTTTGACTGAATAGAGCCTAAATCAAAACTCAGCAGGTGACTAACTCACCATTCTCTTCAACAGCAACATTTGTTCATTAGAAACTCATTTTGGTGTACAGTTAGAGGCTGTTAGAAACTACAAACCTTCTTTTGCCATGCCCTATTTGTGTTAAACCTTTACCAGTTCTTATTCAGAGATCGTTTTTTGGCCACTGAGTCACTGTTGGCTGCATGTTTGTGGGTGGCAGACGACACTCAGCTTCCGTGTCGAAACTCCAATAGCACTACTGTGCCCAGATCAGTTTATATCAGCCCTGCAGTGCCACACACCACGTCACTTTCATGTCACTGTCATCACTCAAAGGCGATCTGGTCAGTAGTGTCCTGTGGTCAGAAACAGACCAGTGATGGAAGAGATAAAAGATGGCTGATAAATCATGTAGGGGCAACACAGCTATATAAAGCACCTATTTGATATGTATATGTAAAATTGGCCTGTGAGTATGGGAAGGCAGCAGGTGTTTGTAATACAGTGGGTTTACTTGGTTGGTATACAGAAAGTCTGTTAAACTGTAAATGGGTACTTTGTACTATGGTGTACCAGTCAGTACACTTGTGCTTTGTAACCGCAGTCATGTTAAGAACAGGTACTAAACAATGCCATTTTTTGGGGGATGTAAGACATTAAAAGAATGATTTTGTTAAAACTTCTTTTTAAAAATCATGGCTCAGATGTGAAAAAAAAAAAACTTTAAAACTGCATTGAACCTATTTTGATTGTTTTTTGTTGCTTATTTAAGAATGAGAAGGTAAATAGCACACATCAGAAAAAAGGTTGGTACCATGCATCAAGTTATATGTTCTGCCTATTAAACAATGATGATCATTTATTGAAGAAATGCTCTTGAAAGTAAAAATGGAAGTAATGTCCTTACTTCAGATCATGGTCAGATCATGGTCACAGCTAGGATGTGTTAAATGAAACTTCAAAAGCAAGCAGATGACAGGTTGAATTGCTAATAATGGCTGAATAATGAATTAGCTGAGCAAGATCTATAGCACTGTGAACTGTAAAAATGCAGCAATGGTTGTCATGTGCCCATTTTATGTAGTAGATAAAACCCCTACCAAGATATTTTGCTTATGCTGTGGGTAAAGAACAATCCTGATCAAAGAAGATGTGGTAATAAATGGCTTGTATATTTGTGGGTTAAGTATGTCCACTGTGTTTTGTGGAATTCCTTCAGCTGTTTGCCTATATAGGCGTGTAAACAATATTCTGAATGAAGTAGCTGTCGGGGGGACGAGTGGCTCTCTGGTTCCATCTTCTTCTACAAGTACTGGAGAGTTCAGTCTGTAAAATGAAAACATAAATCCAGAGGTGTGGAGAACCCCCAGGGGTCAAGATGCATTAGTTGGGAGCTGTCTGGTGCTCTGGTAAACGCCATTTTATGAGGTTTGCAGAGTGCTGGTTACTTCAGCATGCCTGAAGAACCTCTCAAAAGGGTCTTGTTGCGTGTTATTATTAAGGTATGGGAATTCTTCTCACTGGCTACTTCAAATTCAAGGCTATACTACCAGGAAGGCTGAAGTTGTACTACTCAGCAGCTCTGAAGGCTGAACTATATCACTAGAGAGGTGGGACACCAGAAGAGTGATCAGCGTAGCTGTGGTAAACAGCCACTTATGTTCTAGTGGACATATGACTGGCAGAATAATAGCAAAAATTTAAATATACTTCCCCTTAATAAGGAATTATATGAATGTTATTTAGAACTTTAGAAAAAAAAGCCACATGTGAAATTGTGTTCTTCTATTCTGTACTTTAATAATTTTTCATACGGCTGAACAATTGGTGTGTTCACATGCCATAATCAAAAAGACGCTACTATTCAGGGACTTTTAATAGAAAGCAAGAAGTGGGGCTATCAGTTGTCATAAAAAATAGTGTATGCACATA
Organism: Tenebrosternarchus preto; assembly: GCA_025802075.1. Taxonomy (NCBI): domain Eukaryota; kingdom Metazoa; phylum Chordata; class Actinopteri; order Gymnotiformes; family Apteronotidae; genus Tenebrosternarchus; species Tenebrosternarchus preto. The sequence goes on along the minus strand of JAOYMR010000009.1, from coordinate 9,959,445 downwards.
TTGTCAGATTGATTATATATGTGTGACGGCGGCATGAAAAGAGAGGAGGGCGGGGCTGGAGCAGAAGGACCTCATTCTCCGGTGCGAAGAGATACAGCATAAAGCAACTCAGAAAGCCAGCAAAATCGAAAAGTAAAGTTACACACAGGTTACTTGGGTCCTTTCTGAGTGAACATGCAGCATAGACCAGCGGAACCTTTGGGCTTATATAAAGGGTGATCAAAGAAAAAGGTGATCAATGAAACGAGACAGCTGAGTTTTAAAAATTGGTGAGGAGGATCTGGTAAGTGATGGGTGTGGTGTAGGAGTGGGCGTGTCCTGGTGTAGGAGTGGGCGTGTCCTTGTGTTGGAGTGGGTGTGTCCTGCGGCCTGGGTGCCCGTGACAATATGTATTCATTTAATTCATACAAATCTGGATAGTTCATATATGGCAGCTATCATTGGATAAGTTACCAAACAGAATAGGTAGCCATCATATGATTGTGTCATATACTTTTTCAGTTTTAGTAGCATGGAGTTTAACCACATGCTTTATACAAGCATTCTTAAGTTGTGCAGGGATTAGGGAGGAATAAAAATTCACATAAACAGATCATGGTCTGCAATTTCAGATGCAGCAAAGGTCAGACTTGGCAAACAAAGATATAACACAAGAATTCAGAAAGACAAATGGGAGTTCACACAAGGGGTAGAAATACACACTGTAATGAGGGGTGAAAATTAGGGGCAGAGAGCAGAGACACAAGACAGTTGGCAAAGAAATGAAATGAAACTAAAACAAAATCAAAGAACATATACTGTGGGTGCCGTGGAAACCACGGTGCCAGTAGGGGAAATGTGACACAAATGCAAACTACTTGGATGGTTGCAAGATAATAATGTTTGTGGTATTACAGTGTTATCAGAGGTCAAATGTAATAAAAATAAAATAGTTGAGGTAGAAAAAAAAAAAAAAGTTTTCAGAAGTTTATAAATTAGTCATTATAGAGTGTTAGGCTTTTGAACCAGCAGACAGAGGATAATTCTTGATGATGTCTCTGAAAGGTCAAAGGCTGATGGATCGTCCTCGGGGATGATGCGCTGTTGTTCTGCTGCTACAGATTTTCTTCACCTCATCAAAAATGTAACTGAAGGAAATTCCACTCTCAGTATTTTTAGAACTACTGAGTTGAAATTCTGTAAATAAATACTGTAAAGCAGACCAGCTGACCATTGCTTTACAGATCTCAGTAATACTAAATTAGGGGGAATTGCTGACACTTTGCCCCAGTGGTGGTGAATACATTCATGAGGCTCATGGAATATGTAGTTCAGGCACAGTCTCTTCCACCCTAATGGGGTATTGTCACCAATATAATATTTGCCAAAATGGCAAACTTCATACCCATACCTACTGCATAGCCTAAATTCTAGCAAGCTTGATTCCAGCAAGCTACAATGCAGTCAGACCAAATTATGAACAAAGCATCTCTATTCTTTTACCTCCAGAGAAGCTGCATATGGTCTCACTAAACCCCTGGGACCCACAATAATTCCACATATGCTCATGAGTGTGTGAATGTGTTAATCAACCTCTTAGTTAAGCTTGGCTTGTTTTCCATGCTGTGGCTGTGGTGGTAAATAAGGATCCAAAAGTCACTTTATCTATTCATTACAGCTAAGGTTAGATTTTCCAGGCTAACACATAACTACATAGATCAATAAGGAATATACTTCATGCTGTAATAAAAAATGTCTAAAGAAAGCTTGTATAATTTTGTATCTTCGGGGGACAAAAAGCTCAAAATCCAAACAAACATCTTCATGATGATTACACATCACTATATATTTAATATGTATTCAACATTATATATCATTATAACTTTTTAATAATATAGGTTTTAATAACCCAGTAGTCATGAGCTTCAGCGGGGTGCGTTCCAGAGCATTCATGGGTTAGCAGAAGCCTCAGCATGGTTTTAAATGAACATGCTGACACTAATGGGAGCCAGAGAGCACATCTCTATATTATTAACGTCTCCCCCTCCCCCCCCCCTTCCCTTTCTATTACACATAACATGACACTGAATGACGTCGCAACCTGGCAATGAGGCGTTCGTTTTCACATGACATCAGTCAGCATTTGCACCAGGCCACTTGGTGAGGTAATTAAGCTATGGAAGCTGACAGTGGCAGAGGAGGCTTTATGAAGAGATGCTGGCATTCTTCATCAGCCAATCAGTGGATCCACGGAGGCACAAAGGAACCAATCTCAGTCCATCACATTTCATGAACCCCCAGCCCCCTTGAAACCCTCCTGCCCCTCACCAACCTACCCTTGTTCTTCCATAGGAAGTATAGGCAAGTCTCTTTTTGTAGATTTGTTAACTATCCACCAACTTTTCTTGGTCATTGAGTGTGGCTGAAGTAAGCATTTCTGAGCATAACAGCTGAACATTTTGAGGACTGTCAGCATGTCCCATTATGTAGGTTGACCCAGGTCAAATAATTGAAATGTTAATTTGTGGTCACTAAGCTTCTTAATTAGGCCAGTGAAAATGTACGCATCTTTGTGTTTCTAACACGTTATGATTTAATTTCTAATCCAGTTTATCAGTATATTACTAATTGTCTAATAAATGTAAAGCATTTATGTACATAAATAGCAGCTCTATTTTGTTGTTCTTTTTTACTTTGAGGGGAAACTAGTACTGGATGTGCAGGCATGTGTGCCTCTGTATGTAAGCATGAAGTTCACCCTGCGGCCCTGTATCTACTGAGCACAATTACAAGCTGTTGGAAAGAACACAAAATGTACCTCTGATTGGTCCACCCCCAGGAATTCAGTGCACAGCTGAAAAAGCACAGGCACGTCTCTGCAAAGTAGGGACAACCAAGAGAAATCACAGAGTATGATGCATATTCTTGCTCAAATGGAATATGCAGAGGTGCCTCTTTGCTGTGGGTGTTGATGAGAAGCCCTGTTTTGTGTTTAAGAGCTGACTGCTAAACAGGGATGCAGTTCAAGAAACCTCCTCCATTATACCCTCTGGATCAAAAATGTGGTCTGAATAAAGGTTTTTAATATCCATCCATCCATCCATCCATCCATCCACTGCTTATCCGGGTCCGGGTGGTGGGGACAGCAGTCTAAGTAAAGAAGCCCAGGCCTCCCTCTCCCCCACCACCTACTCCAGCTCCTCTGGGGGGGATATCAAGGCATTCCTAGGACAGTTGACAGATGTAAGTCCCTCCAACGTGTCCTGAGTCTTCCCCGGGGTCTCTGCTGTTGGACATGCCTGGAACACCTCCCTAGGGAGGCACTCAAGGGACATTCGGACCAGATGCCCGAACCACCTCAGTTGTATCCTCTCTATTCCGAGCTCCTCACCCAATCTCTAAGGTAGAGCTCTTTGGAGAAAGCTCATTTCAGCCACTTGTATCCCAGAGCTTGTGACCATAGGTGAGTGATTATTATTATTATTATTATTATTATTATTATTATTATTATTATTATTAAGAATCCATTTTAATAACAACAATAATATTAATAGCTAGTATTATTGTTGTTGTTATTATTATTACATTTGTCCAAATTGTTTAGAAGATATACTGGGATTTTTTCTGTTTACTAAATAAAAGTGTTTTTGGTACTGGAAATCGTGTAGTTTGTAGCATGTGAAACAAATCAATATAGAATCATTTTGCGGAATCGATAAAAAAAATGGGCCAAATTAGAACAAAGATGGATTGCTGCAGATTTTTTCACCAGTTATAGATCACTAAATATTGGTACACAAAGCTGAGCCGACCATGAGGAAGAAATGCAAGCAAATCAATGTTAGCTCACACCAAGGCTGTAATGAAACAAGAAATAAATCTAGAAATGTCACAGACTTTCTCTTGATAATACAATGTCTAATCTTACTCATGTCAACTCCATCTCTTGACTATAACATCACAGTACAGTACTGTCCAGAGGAGGATTGGTTTTTATTTTTCCCCTCTCAAGGTTTGTTCCTCTTGTCTTCCTTGGCCCTCTTGTTAGTTGTCTAGACTCTGAGTTCTGGAAAGCTAATTTGTTACTATGTGTATTGTAAAAAGTGCTTTACTAGTAAACTGCAATTGATTAGCATGCTATAGATTTCTCAGTGGTGTGGTACTCTGTAGTGTCCAGACTCTCATTTTCTGTTTTACACTTCAGAGTTAAAGATGTTGATGTTTTAGAGAGGTTTTTCATGACCTGTCAGAAAGTGTGTTAATGAATAAACACCATTATGGTAGCCTGTTACTTGTAATTCATGTAAAAACATCAACTGGGGGTAGGAGCTTAAAGCCCCTCATGATTTCTAAAGTTGTAACAATTAAAATCTCTGATGTTTCCTGCAACATGAAACACACTTGGACACCATCCTAGCATTTTTGCAGCTTACTGTCTGAAGCAAAAAAACGTTAAACTGGTTAAAGCCTTTTGTGCACATTTCATGACATGTCTCAGAGTAGTTAGCTGTTGTTTACAAAAGTGGTTATGCAAGAAAAAGCAGGTGCATAGCTCTTTCAGTCAATGTTGTATACGTGCTTTGAGCAACTGTGTATTTGCAGACCAGAAGGTGCGCTAGCCAGACACAACGGTGTGAGCACCACAGGAAATTATTAGTTTGTATCATTAACATTAGTGGCAAATCTCCGTTGCACACCCTGCCAATGGACTGCTGTCATCTTTCCTGTCTGACCAGCAGGCTGAGAGACAGCATGTCCTTCCACCAGCCTGTCAGTCGCTCCTTCCACCAGCCTGTCAGTCACTCCTTCCACCAGCCTGTCAGCCTGCTTACCGTGAAGTAAGGTGATAAAATAACACCCCTCATTACACTCAATGGCCACTCTATCTCTTCTTCCTGTGGATATTACACGGATAGTGGGTCAGGTCAGTCCTTGTCTTGCCTCTTGGCCCTACATGTTTATATTGTAATTGCACTTTGTTTTATTTTGCTGTAAATTCTCTATTGCTTTATGTGTAGTGTGACTTTTGCACTGGTTTCCGTAGCACCAGTGATAACACTTTCTATTATAAAGCATTAATTCGGCCATAATATGAGCAAAAGTTTAGTGTAGGAAATGTAAGTATATGTCTGTCTGCCAACACTAGTCCTAACATTAACCATTAGTTATTTTTGTATATTGGGTAGTGCATGTTGGGAATTAGCAAAGGTGAGACCATGTACAGCTGAAAGGTAGTGTAATTTCTCCTCATAGTATAGTATATTTCTGTTGTTTATAAACCATTATCACCAAAGGCATTGTGGGATTGCTGCATGGCACATTACAACCAGACAAACACAATTAGTGAACTCCTGATATGATGCACTCATTGTCATATAGATTAGGAAATACATGCCAAAACTGCAGTGGGAAGAGCAGATTTCATCTCAGTGAGTGAACTGATCTTGTGTCATTGACAGAGTGTTCATACTGCTGAACAGCTTCTGCCTATCACTCACAAAATGACACAGAATGACAAGATGTGTGTTTTAATTATTCATAAATCATAGAAGTTTTGCACAGTGCATTATAATTGTGTAAGGTAAGTAAATAGTTAACCTTTTAACACTGCAATTCATCGATTGTCACACAGCCTCATTAATAACAAATGATAACTAAGGATGCATAATGCACCCTGTGCTTAGTATTCTCAACAAGCCCCAGCTGTTGTGAGGGAGGGCTGGATTTGGCACGGTGTCGGCATAGTACTAAGCCCGTGTCATTACCTGAGTGCAAGGGAAACCAAGCAGCTCACCTCTTCACTTCCATGTACACTCCTTTTGCACAAATTGGAGGCCTGATTGCCTTGCTGGGGCTTCGCTTACCCATTACTGCTGCCTTTAAATTGAGACTTTGCAACAATAATAACAAGCCAGAGCTGCACGCACAGCTGCCGCTGGTTCACGTGTCCACTTGCACCCCGTTCACTTGCACGTAGTTTGCAGTGCTGTAGATACGGATGGAGAGCCAAGGCTCAGCCTGCTCATGGCTCCCTCAAAAGAAGCATTTAGGCTGATGGACAAAGCGATTACATAGCCACAGGAAACATTAGGTAGCTGGGACAATGTAGAACCATGAACCATACGCCTGAAGACATGCACATCAGAAATGGTGCTGCTAAACAAACAAACTGGCCATTATTCACATATATGCTCTATAAAACCTTGTAAAAACCTTATGATATTAAGGACTGAAACAGTAACTCATCTGTAGCTAGGTCGGTAGAGTTATTATAATGTATTGTATACATTATACAATTTTTCCCCTATTGTTGCTTTGTGTAACAGAAGAAAGTGGCAGGCTGATATATATTCCAAGTGTTTTATCAATAACAGAGTAAAGTTGGAAAGGAATGTAGTAACAGAATAACTGTGCCGGCTATTCCAGTCTAGGATATAGAGCGTCGACTTCAGCATGTCTGTGGTAAGTTCCAGAAAAGAATGAACAAAGATATTTTAGCTAAACCCATTAACCATAATTAATTCTGTTTTATGCTAAAAAGGCAAAATGCCTTTCAATATTATTTACGATATTGATAAATAAACCTGGATATTTTCATTGATGCTGTGATTGCTCCTTAATTGTGAGGAGGATATTTAACACTGCAACCAGTTCTGTGGATAAAAAGAATATTACTGCTGATGTGTGAGGCTTGCCAGGACCTGGGTCAAACTTCTCTGGAGAATATGGGAGATTAGGCAGTTCAGCCACAGGGCAAGCGACGGAAATTCCTGTGATTCCTGTGTAATGTTGAGGCGCCTGAGGTAATTGGATGTGAGTATGACTATCGTTCGTTGGGGATTTTCCGAGATGCATCATCACTACACCCAATAATCTCCATGAAACCAGCAGGCATCACTCATGAGAGTGTGATGTGCTCCTGTTCAGGGAAGTGTGTGATTTTTTAGGGAGGTTTGAAGGTTTGTAGAGCCCTAACTAATTCGTTATTTCAGAATTTTTCAGTCCATTCCGTGTGGGGGCCCCCTCCAATCCACGTGTTTGGTGTGCTCCAACTTCCCAGAGCAGGTTGTACAGGCTTTACAGTCACTGATTACCTGGTGGAAGTGTGTTGGCAGTTGAATAGAAGAGTAAAATATAGATCTGGCATTGAAGACTGGAATTAAACTCATTGGTGCTATTTGTAATACAAAAACAAGAAAATGCTCACTATGACACACTTCATTATTGGCTTTCAAAGTCCACAATTGGTATTACAACTGACATATAATTTCTGTTAATTAGCTGTTTAATTTTGGGGAGAATATTTGCATTTGCAGAAGTACATTTTAAACTTGTGCCTGAATAGCTGTAATAGGAACTCCTTTCCTCTCATTTGAAGCTTGAATGAAAACCAGCTCTCTACTGATGACTGTACTATTTAATTAGATTTTATATAGATGTCACGGTGTCCGCCCTGGCCGCCTTCCCCGTCTCGTCTCTGTGTGGGTGTGTCTGTGTGGAGGTGTGTACTGTT
>JAOYMR010000009.1:9929110-9951853 GCA_025802075.1 Tenebrosternarchus preto | reverse complement strand
AAGCGTTCGTCGCAAAACCGAAAATAAAGCGGTTTGTTCGTTACTCATCCAGCGTGAGTCCTGTCGGCTTTTTGCAACCCAAGCAGGGCTCATCGTCACAATAGACTAAAAGTGATCCTACATCTTTGTTATTACATCCCTGAAGAAACCTGAGCAAATGAAATTTGATTAAACAAACAGAACTATGAAGTAATCTTTGATGAAACTAGAAAAAAAACAAACATGTACTCTCAGCCACTTTAGGGATTTTTGCTAGTTCGATCACACGTTAGTGAAATTGCCAGCTTGTGTCTACTGAAGTGTCCTTCTGAGCACATAAAATGACACCTTTACGGTTACCCTCAAGTGTATACTGGCACACATGCCATTGAAAACTGGGTTGGAGCGGGCAAAGCTGGACCATTACACAACACTTCCATTCTTTACACTGGAATAAAAATGAGAGAGTAAGTTATTGCTTGGAAAAGCTCAGCTTTTATCTAGTAATAGAGCAGCTCTGCAGTAATATGAGCGAAGTTCACATAAGCCCACATACAAATTCAATGACCCATATGGTGTGGTATAGACTTTGCCACAGTGCTACAATTCATGGCTCATCATCCTGACATTTAGTTTATCAGCTGCATTGCCGTGGTTACCATGGGCATCTTCTCATTCCGACAACATTATCGCCCCACGCACTGTAGTTTATTTGCTGTTCAGGAATGTTTGTGTGTTTTGAAGGGCTGTCAGTTCTGCTTTGCCTTGCTGGAAAGAACTAAGGAAAGTGTGTGTGTTTGTGTGTGTGTGTGTGTGTGTGTGTGTGTGTAAGAGAGAGAGAAAGAGAGAGAGAGAGGAAAGTTCACTCACCGTGACTCTTTTCAAGTATGGAAGCTGAGCCATCTGTTGTGGCTTTGAGAAACACCTCCAGCTACATGGCAGCCATCTCTGCTTTGGTGGCCTGTTTAGGGCCCTAATGATGATGCAAGTGTGTATTAGACAGAATTTTCCTCACAGGACGGGATTGAGCCGCTGTGTTGGTCAGAATCTGACCTTTTCACACACTTTATACAAGGAGCAATGCTCAGCGCTCTTTCTCACAGCTCAGAGAAGCTCACAGCAGCTCACTGTTTTCTTTACTCCTGCTCCACGTCTTTTATTTCAGTTGTTATCTAAAAGGTTGGGATCGTATTTGTGTTAAATGTGAGAAAAATCACTTCTAGTGATTTCTGACTTAATTTGTGTCAATATGAAAGTGGAAGTCATTTAGTGAAACCATTTAGAAAAGATTTTGTATGTTGACATTGTTTACAGGAGCAATAGAGTAAATATATTATTACTGCCTCACATCAATAAAGATACACTATGTAACGACGGCCTACATTATATAAGTAACTAAACTAAACTAAAGGATGGTAACAAGTTTGCAGTGTCTGTTGACTATCTCCCATGCCTAGAAACAGGCTAAATTAGAAAGGCACAACAACAAAAAAAAAAGAATTGGTGAATATTCACGTGGTGAAATCTGGACAGGGATTGGAGTAATGGGGCTTTTGGATTCCTTTCAAGTGCCCTAAGTGACTCTGGCTCTTTTAGTCCGGCAAACAATCTATTTTTAGCAGTTCGCAAACACAGACATGGCTCCGTCTGCCGCTTGCCCACTTGAGCCGAAAGCGGTTCGCGATTCTGCTGGTTTGCTGCATGAATGCAGGGGCCACGCCACAATCCCACCTGTGCACATATTTGTGATTCAGGGGCTGCTTTACAGAACTGATATCATGGTCATAAAGATCTGTTCTCCACCTATTTCTTCCTTTCTTGGTTTGTTTTTTTTTGTTGCACTAATCCTTTTTTTTTTGTTGCACTAATTAATGTAGGTTACATTTTGCACAGAAAGTAAGGGTTCCATTGTTGGGAGCCTTTGACAGGTTTCTGATAGGTAATCCACACTTTACATTTGCCAGGCATGGCCTATGCAAATGTCAGGCCGGCAGCGAACACTGTAACCATGGCAGTATTATTTCACCAGGCCACTCTGCTCCCTCCCTGACATGGACCAAATATAAATTCAGCTCATTGATTTCTGCCGGGTTCCGAGAACCTGCTGACAAGCGGGAAAGGCCAGGCAGCGCACACGCACACACACCTGCCTCACTCGCTCACACGCGCGTGCGCCGAGGGCCGAGTGGACGTACACACTTGGCAGACGTAACATATTTTGGCCTCGTGCCAGGAAGGAACCAATAACGCGGCCGCTTGGCCTGAGCTGTTCCTCGGAGCATGGTAGAGTTAGCTCTTTTCTAATCGATGGAGATTCCCTTCATTCCTCTATGCCTTAACAGACCATCGTGAATGTATTAAAGGGCTCTTGACCCTTTTGATGAGCTCTGTTCTGCTTTATTCACTGGGAGGCCTTGAGTCGATGGCACTAATGAGGTTCTGCTGGATAGTTAAATATAAACAGGCATGCACACGGCATCAATGGTAAATGGCCCTAAATGCAGTTATTCCTCTTCATTGATGTGCATATTACATACCGTGTAGTAAAGCTGGAAATCATGGTCTTATTATCCCACAATCAAAACAAGATCGTGTTCATTACCTTCCTTGCAGTCCTCTTAAGGGAGGATTAGAATGAAATATATGAAGTAGATCTAGGGAAGCCTTTGTATTAGTATGTTATTGCTATTGCTTGATGTGAGTGTTACAATTTAAAATATATTGCATTATATAAATAAAGATTTTTTTTCCTCTCATACACTTTGAATGCTGTACCATAGCACAATATATTTAGAAATTTTATTTACGTATTTATTTAAATTACTTTTTTTATTGTTACCAGTTGGTTATTTATATTTGGTGGTCATTACCAAATATGCAAATATCTACTTTCTCTTATTGTTAGAAATGGTTTGAGTTGTAGCTTATGATTGGCTGATGTGGCAAAAGTGCTATCTTATGATTTGCTGATGTCGTCCGAAGCTACTGTTTGCCAAAAGCTTCCTAGCTTTCCCTCTTCCTAGTGTCTGAGGAGAGCTGAGCTCTGTGGCCGGGGGAGGGGCACTTAAGACTGGCATTGATATGCGGCAGAAGGTCCAGGGTGGCAGCACGGTCTATCCACTCCGGGCCCTAACACCAGGTGTTTAATGAAATGGAGACAAATGCGGTTGAGACCTGTGCTTGACACCTATCCGTCACGCTGCTGAGCTGGTAGCACAGGCTGATTCAACAGTCTCTCCACCTGAGGCCACGGTGTCAGCTGGGTTATTGAGCCGGGTGGGCCTGTCATTCCCTCACTGTTATAGTGTGCCGATGGGTTCAGAGGTCAAGTACATTTAGCCAAGTTGTGGGATAAGGAGAGTGAAAAAAAGGTAAAACATTAAACCAACATTGGCCAATAAGAATATCCATAAATAAGTTCTACAGTACATTGTTTCTATTAGTTGCTGTAATTAGTGCATAGTTCTATTTATATAGTCTCTCTTTATATATATATATCCTATTTTAATTACTATAGTACTAAAGTGCAATATGCTTTTTAGTGTTTTTTTTTTCACCAGCTATGTGGTAGATCTCAACTGGCTAATTATTAGTTTTGTTTTCTTTTTGGATTTCTGAAAGCTACTCTGATTAGTTTCAAGTGGGGTTGGAAAAGTGCTTTTTATCTCCAGTATGGATGAATATCTTCTCTTTTGTGTGTGTGTGACTGGTGTCTCTGGCACAAGTTTTGGAGCTCATGGACCTGCTGATGTTAAGGTCTTGTATCCACATGATCATGCTCCACTCTAAATATTTTTAGGCAAACGCTGTGTTGCCTCGAGCTGCTCTTGAACCAATCATTGGCACGGAAACACGTTTGATCCCCCAGTTTAGATCCCACACCACCTGTTTTATGCAGAAGGTAGAAGTCCCTTATATCTTTTTCTTCGCTTTCATCGGCTATAGGTTCAGCGTAAGAGCAGCAATGCACTTTATCCAAACAGCACTCTGCCCAAAAACAGCCAAAACCTCTGTATTAACGGCTGCAGTGTTTACATCGCTCCTGCTGGACACTAACAAACCCTGTAAGACTTAATCCGGCACTCCCGGTGTTAATTCAACCATGCGCTTTTTGCCACATGACCCAGAACCTCCACAGTTCTTCTGTGTCGCTATGGCAATGACACAGGTTCACAATACCCCACCCCCACTCCGAAAATGGCCTGTCGGGCTAATAGGCGCAGGTCTCAGGAGCAAGACTTATGTGGAGCAGCGGGACAAAGAATCACTCAGACCAAACAACAGCCTGTGGTAAACGTTCGGTGATATTTAAAAAAACACAAAACAAGAAGCTCCTTCGTCGCCTCGTCCCGGTAGAGCTTGAACGCTTGCTGGGATCTCGGTTCGCGACAGGGCGACAAAGGATCGCACTGTCAGAGGGCTCGTGCACTCGCTGTTCGCCCACCTCTGGCTACTTACCTGCCACCGAGCCGCTCAGCCTTGGCCGCTGCCCATTATGCGGCTCGTGTGAGTTGCAGTTTAATCCGCGGGTGAGCTCGGGTGTGACAGATGCGTCACAATCCATGCTCCCCTTCCTGCGGGAAAAGATGGTTCTTATTTTTGGTGCTTTTCCCAGTGATTGGTCAATTTTTCGGTTTTCCGGTAATTATAGCACGCTTGAGTCATGCACAGCACCAATTATGAAGCAGAATGCAATGGAGTGTTATGATTTTACTTAAGTAAGGCTAATTATGCTTAAAAGCCCAGGGAGAAAACCTGCAAGTGCTTTCAGGTGCTGTATGTTTCCAGAGTGAAATGTCTCACATGGCATGTTTCCCTAGGGGACGCAATGGGTACTGAAAAAGTGCTGAGACATGCAAAATTATTTACAACGTACAAACAGAGGATGGATGTCGTCTTCAACAGTTGGATCTCTATCTCAACCTCTCCTAATTCCTTGTGCTCTAATTTTTAATTCATTTTTGATTGTCTTTATTCTTTTGAAGGTTTTCCTACAGCAATTTTAGATCAGTTTTGGCATCCATCACTGATAGTCTTAGATTAGACTTCAATTAGAGAGAACAAGCACCATTCTGTAACACTGGCCAACATGCAATAAAAAATGTATCAGTTAGTTGAAAGCCTACCTTCAGAGCAGCTTAGCTTGCTGAACCAAAAGTACAAAATCGAATGTATTTGTTTTGATGGCTAAACAATAGAGACACCAAGGAAGGGCATAATGAAAACCGCTAGTAGCCAGTTACAGAGTGTTCACCTGTAACATTCATCAAATATATGGAACAAGGTGCTTAAGTTCAACCCAGTACATAACGAAAGCTCATACTTCCACACGTGAATGAGCGTGCCTGCCTGATCCAGCAAAAAAGTTCCAAAGCTGCAAAGAAGGCCTTAGGTCTCCCCTTGTTATGTATATTTCATTACGACAGACAGACATACGTGCTTGAATAAAGTCAGCCACATTGTAGTTTCTGTAACTACTGCTGCCTGGTGCCCATTTAGTTCTTAGCGCTGTTCTTAGTTTTAAAATCTTGCTATATGGTTAAGCATTCTACACGTTCAACAATGTCTCCTAGGGGGTGGGGAGGGGCTACGTAGTGTAAGTTAGGAAATGTGTAGGCCTTTTTTTTTTTTTTTTTTACTTTTTTTTCGGCTGATGTAACTGACATTAGGTTTCTGTATGAAATGTTCAGGAAAAAATGCCTTGCTTTAAGTGGTACCCAGTATAGAAGTAGTCGGCTGCAGGTTTCCCTCAGCGAGGCGAGAACAGGGCCTGATACTCATCCACAGCCCCTTCATCCTACAGAATGCGGCGCGCTTCCAGGATGCTGTCTGGAAGCGCACCGCGGAGACCTGGCTGGCACGGCATGCCTGCAGAAATCAAGCTAAAGATGCTTACCTTGAAATACCTGCTCAAAAAACACGTCAGTCAGTGGATGGAAAACATGACACCAGCATTTGTTCGGTGTAACAGATATGAAGAGGCGTGTATCGTGCTCATCACGATTCAGTGCACCGTACACTGACTCTGGGGCAAAGCGGTCTCATTTCAGGATAGCTATTTTGACTGGACATGTGATTATTTGCTTCCTGGTTTGTCTGACTGTTTCTTTTGATTTACAGAAAATGTAGCAACTGAACTAAGGCTTGTATGTGAAAAAGAAACCCAGGTCCGTCTTATTCACTAGCTTATCTATTCCCAGTGCTGGTGGGAAGGACAGCAAAGCTGGATTGATTGTCCCGGCTTCAGTTAAGAAAGCGGGAAGTGGCATGAGACAAGTTAACCATTAAATGGAAACATGTTTGCGTTATGTTATCCATCCTTCGGGACTCTTCTCCCCTCACCTGCTGTGTGGACACTAGAACTGGAAGGTGGGTAAAGGAGGGAACGTATTTATTTGCCTGCCGCACACCGGTTCTGGTGGCCTATTCCCTAGCTCCCCATGCAGTTTCCGGCTTCCCGTGTAGTCCACAGACCATTACCGCCTTGGCCCCTCTGCCTGGGCCAGAGTCTCCCAGAGACTGAGTGTCAGTCAAGATAGATGTTCTTGTTGGTTTCAGTCCCCCCCCCCGGGAGGGTGGAGGGCAGCCATGTTCACCACCGCGCATGTGCGTTTGGAAGAGGAGCTAGGGCCTCGACTCATAGCCCAGAGGAGCTTCACCCAGGAGAGAGCTTCTGCGTGGGGAGAACCACAGTGAAATGTCACAGTGAAACCATGGTGAAAATTTCCATTTTAGAATTGGAGCATGATCCACTGTAATGTTTACTGAAGAGTTTAGATGAGGACTAGTTCTGTTCAGGCCTGAAAAAATAAGACGGGCCCAGCAAACCTTGTTGCTTGAAAAAGTGTTAGTTTATGTTTTTTTTTGCTATTTTAAATAATCCCAAGAGTTTAGCTGGAGCTACAGTATTAAAAAATAAAGATTTTGCATACAAACATGGAAAAAAATCCAGATATATCCTTTCTTTTTAGGTGTTTATTTATGTTTATACCCATTGGCCTTTTCACAGACTACTGCATTTCCAGGGTAGTCGTACAGATTTCAGCAACTCTTACAGTGATCAAAGGGCATGTTTAATTTAGTAGTACTTTCATAGGTCAGGGTGTATTTAACTTGACCTTGATCTCTGAGGAGAATTCTGTTTAAATCACTTTAGGCTTACTTGCTTACTTGCTGTGCTGTTTTCGGTCGGGATGTGAACAAGACCCGGCAGACAATAAATCTAGGCGGTATTTGCCTCTGCGGTTACCACAATGCTCCAGTAATGCCACACATGGGCCATTATGAACCACTGAGTCTGAAGCAGCATCTTTGGCCTGTGTCCAGAAAGCATATCTTCACTTTGTGCTGCATAAATGGGGATTGAAAAATGTCTGTGATTTTGTATAATAACTGACAGAGACTTTCAGGCTACCAGGCCCTCTCACTGACAAGGGTCTGATGAAGCTCTGCTGGTACATGTTGACCTGAAGAAGAGTGGAGAAACAGGAGCTTTAATGAGTTGTATTATCAGTGCAACCGCTTTGGCATGTATGACAATTAGATACCTCAGAAAACAGGCAGATTTTTTATCTTATGGAAGTAACCTTCTTCTCTATGTAAAGGCATTTTGGCTGACTTGAGATGAATGTGAGACAAAGCTGGTCGAATCACCAAATCACCTGCAAACGGCCTCAAAAAACCAATATGTTTCTTGTAAAGCATTACCTGCAGTGTCACCTCAGAACCCACTCTAATGGCTGTCACATCTATCCAGGTGACCAGGGGGACTCACCGGCAAAGACAGCTCCAGCAGCAGTCCTTCCCAGTCGCAGCCGCATGGCTCTGGGTACACAGCACAGCGGGACCTCCACCCCCCCCCACCCCTCGCCGCCTCCCCAGATCCGAGCTGTCAGTGTGGAGCGGTGGGCGAGGAGGGCCCAGTCGCGGCAGGAGGCGTCAGGCAGAGCAGGTTGCCGGTTGAGGGATGGCGTGGACGACCGGTACTGATGAGAAGCCGGAACCTCTCCATCTGTTTCCACTTAGAGAGCTGCCTAGCCGGTAGCAGCGTCCTCACTCCGTCCCTCCCCTCTCTCTGCCCCTTGCCTACCACGTTTTCTTTTTCTTTCCTTTCGCCCGTTTGCTCTCCTCTGTCACTGCCTTCCTCCGCTCAGCCCTTCGCATCTGCTGGTCAGACATCACGCGCTGACCCCGCCGCTCCACGCCGTGTCCCCGCTCTGCGCTTCCGCCCAGCCCCTCCGTCCTCTCGCTCTTTGTCATCAGCGGTCCATCTCTGCGGCGGGTGTCACGGGCGTGACACTGTGTTCTCGGAGCGTCTCCTTAGCCTCGCGTTTGTCAGCCGCAAATTCATAATTATCAGTGGCTGGCATTCACAGTTCTAACTTTTACACTTAATGGCATTACTGTATGCAGCAGCATTATTAAAATAAAATTTCAATAGTTCATTTACATTTGGAACAATGTACACAGGTATGTTTCTAAATGAATTAGAATGGATTATCAATTTATACACCTTTTACACTCTACAGTAGCAGTAGAGTAGATGTGGGTCTTCTTTGATGGTTCTGAATGAATTTCATTTGAGCCTCTTCCTTTTGATATATCACATAGGACTGACATATTTGTTTTTCATGATTACTCACAATGTTTACCAACTTTTTAAAACTTTTTTCATAGTCAAATAAGCAATTAGTATGTATTTATTAATCTATTCCATAATTTTATGTATTTTATCATGTTTTGATAGTTAGATAAGTAATTAATAACCAGTAATTAAGACTTAAATATATTGCCACAACTTGATTGTACTACTTTGAATACTTTATATTCAAAATGACTTTGTCTATCATAATGTCTGTTATAATGTAAAATATACAACTTCACTTTTTTTTCTTACTATTTACAAAATATTCAAATAGTGGCTTTTATCACCTCTATGTCTCCAAGAAAAGGATGAGAAACATCTAATTTTACTAGAAGTGTTTAGGAATGACTGCTTGGTGCCTTATCGAGGTCAACGAGAGGGCACTGACCACCCTCTGACTGCAGTTGTTTGCAGACTGACCCTGATGGGGGTTTAACTCTTAGATGACCAAGATGCTCATAAACCTGAGCCCTAGGTATCCTCCGGTGCTTAGCATGAAGTTGCTTAGAGTGAAGGGTGAGATGGATACGTTCCTGTCAAATTACCGATTCTGTTTGATATGTTTTACATATTTATACACTCTAATGCCTCCTACCTGAAACTTAGCCTCCCTTCATGAATGTAAAGTTCTGGATCAGAGACATCAAAGCATTCCATATCGCCCTAGATTACATGTGATCACATGACTGTTGTGCACTTTGCAAACTTTCGAGTCTTTTTAAGCTAACGAAGCACATTTGTATCCATGGTCCTAAGGTAACAGGGTTGCAGAGAGGTGAACAGACTTAGCAGTCTTTGTGGTTTGCATGAGTGCTGTGGTTTAAACCAATGGTGTCCTCAGCTGTGGGCAAATCAGCCCCCAGTGCACCAGCACACCACATCTGCCCTGCTGTACAAAAATGCACTTGAAGGTTCTGATAAGTATTCAGATTACATCAGGCATATTATGCAATGCTTAGATCTGAGTTCTGATTAATATTCTGTTGATGTTAGTAAATCAAATCAACTAATATCACTACGATCTTTTCTAAACAGTATAATTGCTGAGTGTATATTTGTTGTCACATATCTAGAAACTGCACTCTGTTTACACACTTAATCAGATGAACTTGGTCATTAGAAATGCACCTTTTGGTCCATTATGATTAACAGTTACGCCAACAGCACAGTATCTTTCAATGGAAACAGCAAGTGTCCCCCCCCCCCCCCCCACTTCTTTTTTTTCCTTTAAAGATTTGAAACTACATAATCAAGGTTAGTTGGTCAACAGCAAAAGTT
Organism: Tenebrosternarchus preto; assembly: GCA_025802075.1. Lineage (NCBI taxonomy): Eukaryota > Metazoa > Chordata > Actinopteri > Gymnotiformes > Apteronotidae > Tenebrosternarchus > Tenebrosternarchus preto. The sequence goes on along the minus strand of JAOYMR010000009.1, from coordinate 9,941,952 downwards.
GTCGGAGGCGGTTGGGCCGGGACGTGCTGGCCGCAGCAGCGGTCGTGCCGGCGGGGCGATGTCCGATTGCCCTTGAACTACGATGGCTGGCTGCGTATGAAAGAGCTCCATCCATGCCTCTTTTCTCTGGCACTGGTGCTGGCGGCAACTGCAAGAGCGAGTCAACTCTCCAGAGAAGCACCAAGCTAATGAGGAGAGTGACAGCTCACTGCCACAGATCTCTGCATAATGCAGTTAATGGGAACTGAAGGCCCGGATCAGTGGCCCCGTGTCACGGTTGGATGAAAAACAGCTGTATTTGTCTTCTCTGCCCGTGGTACATCTTATCCATCAGCGATTGCTGAGTACCCAACCTAATTTTGTTTATTGTAATGACAAAAAATACACAATGTGACAATCCTAAAAAGGTAGTAACAATAGATAGGGAAAAAAACTATACAAGCATAAACCAATTAACTTTGTTTAAAGGAAAAGTAAACAATGGGGATTTTAATATTTTTTTTCTTTTAATCAGTGCCAGATTCTACTGTATGAGGGTTGTATACACGTGAAGTTTAAAGTAAACTTCTTACACTCGTAAGCCCGATTCACATTTTTAACGTTGATAACAGGTAGAAAGCTTCAGCGTGACTTTGACTGGAGGCCGAACTCTGTAGAGCTCTGTATGCAACAGCTGTGCTTCAGTACTGTGGGCAGATCGTAGCGGCTGGGTCAGCTCGAGGAATCAGCAGGTAACAAGGTGACACAGCAGCTCTTTGCCAAGTGTTGATTTGGACTCTTAGTCCTGTATCACAGAGACTGAAGAACTACAGATAAAACCAGTCATACAAATGACATGGAGTCTCTGTTACATCGTCTAGCATGCACAGGATACCACCATGGCTGTATCATGGGATGTAAAACCTTGTTTGGCAGTCAATAGCCTATGTTTGGGGATTAAATAATGCAGTGATGAAGCTTTTCATTTCAGATGTGATGTAGTTACATAGAGCTGTCACGGATGTGTCGGCCGATTGTTTGATTACCGATAGACAGATGAAGTACTGGACCAGATCAAATAAAAAAGAAACTTCCGCAAAAAAGTTCAACAATTACTAAGGCTAAGAAAAAACAGCGTCTCTGGGTGCACAGCATCTTTCACATCTCTATGATAAAATGGCTTTGTTAAGCTTGCTAAAAAAAATCCAGGAACATGAGGAGGGCTAGAGCTATTGAAAAGGTTCTGCTGGTACAGAGCAGCTTTGGTAATAGTCAAGTGAAGAGTCATTATATACAGGGTTTTCTGTCTGGAGCAAAAGCTTATTGGGAAGGCTCTCAATGAGAAAAGTGAGAAGCACAGTGTTTAAATTGTTATCTTTGCTTCTCCCCTTGTTTGATTGCTTGTCTGAGGCAAATGTCACTCTCAGTGTGATTCATGGTGTGGGGAGGAAGGAGCTGTAACCAAGAGGCAGTGGCAGGTCATCAGTGCCAACATAAGAATGCAAGTTTGAAGTGGATAATTAAGTACAGTCTCTCTCTCTCTGTGGCTGTTTATTTCTGTCTCGTTTTTGTCTTTTTTTGTACCTCTTATCTAGATTCATATTTTCACATCCAGAAGTACACAGGCCCTGTTTCCACGTCCACTGCACCACCCCGTGTTAACGGTCGATGGTATATCCCAGCCACTGCACTTCTCCTTCACTTCTTTTTGATTATGAGAGGTCAAGTCTGCTAAGATTGTGAGAAAGCACCATGAAGGGTGCCTCAATCGTACTGGACGCTATATTAATGCCTATATATAAACGTAAGCTTTGAGGCTTGATTTGTGTATGGATTATGAAAATTAAAAATGTCAGGACAAAGAACTGGAGTCTCTTTTGGGCCTTCATTCCTTGGGAAAGAGCCTACGTTTCTTAGAAAAGTCTTGGTTATTGCACAGATTGGTGTGGAGCAAAATGTAAATCTATTTCCATCATCAGAAATCAACTCCAGGCAATTACTGTCCTTTGCATGCGGTTTACTACTACGCTTCTTTGAGTAAGGTTGAGCTTCCAGGCATGGAGACATTCATCAGTTGTCTTTTCAGGGATTCTAGGTGTTTGTCTTCTTCCGTCCTTGTTCATTCTCCTCCTTGCTGTATTCTCATCCTCCTCCATCTCCTAGGCACCACCACCTCGCCCTTCTGCCTCCCCCTTTTCACACTTCTTTTCTTGCTGTAATCATACTAGCTCACACATGCATAGCACGGTCTTGCCCTCTGGTACCCAAAGTGACCTCTTTATCTGTTTCACTTCTCTATTAGGAGCAGAATATTTTCACTCCAGTTATACTGTACCACTGATTTCCCAAAAGTAAATGTAAAAAAGTACTAAGAAAATGTCAAGCCTGTCTAATTACCTCCTTGTTGCCTGTTCCTGTATTATTATTATTATTATTATTATTATTATTACTACTGCAAAGAAATGGGTCATTTATTTCTCTGTGAATAGAAATGAAACCATCACTGTGTTATAGTGATGTGATTTTTGCTCAAGACCTTTTATGGAGCACTCAGATTGAAAGCTTCTGGAACAGGTAGTGACGGAGGTGTTATTCAAGTTAAAGTCAAGATTGAATTACTTTTGATTTTACAACTGCAAGCACAACCCTGATCAGTTCTAATCGCTTCAATTACTGTAACCCCTTCTTGTCATGATCGAGTGGCCTTGCTAATATATTACATGAAATACGTATCACACGGTACTTTGTTATGTCAAAGCAAATATTTGGTTTGTAATTTTTACAAGCAAAAATATAATTTGCTTGTATAGAGCCTGATATTTTGTGTTTCCGTTGTTTGGTTTAACCCTCACAATAATGGATTAGAAGAAGAAAACAATGTATAAGCGCTCATGAGATCTTATGTAACCTTATCAGATCTTTCTTTTATCAGATATTTCTGTCATCTTCTTGATCAATGGTTATTTAAAATGTTTATGTAAGGCACTTGAAAACGGAAAAAGAAGAATAAGTGATTATCAAACGGACACTTTATTTTGGAAATATCACACCGTCTATGCATTTTGTTCTAGTAATAGAACCATGACGTCTGATGAAAAGTGCATTTGCCTCGGCTTCCTCCAGTCTCTCGTGGGAGAGTAAGCGATTTGCAAATTACAAGCCACACCCATGTAGTGAAACACTTCCTGCTATAACGGCCCGGTATATAACAGACTGAAGGAAAATCTTACATTACACAATCTTAGGCACCAGTGAGCCTTTATACACCTAAACACAAGCATAAAGAATAAAGCAACGTCCTTTCTAAAGGGGAACTCGACCGTCGGGCCCCTGCAGAATAAGAATAAGATACACTGCAGTTACCTAAGGACTGATGAGACTTAAATCTGCCATTAGTCCCGCGCACACCCCTCCCCACCCTCATGGCTGCTGGACTGGCCTCTGTCCTGCTTCTGTTCTGCATCACCTGCACCTGCTGCTGCACATCACCTGAATTCTGATCAGCTGGTCTACATTCCTGCCAGTTTGCATTATAAATGGCCCAGAAAGGCGTTTGTGCTGCTTTGCGTTATTAGCCATTTCTCTTCACTCTTTGTGTATTCTGTTGTTTGTTCGACTTGTGGACATTTGGACTAGCATGTATGATTATGACTTGATTCAGACTTTTTTCAGACTCAGCTAGCATGTGCGATATAAACATATCTATTTATCTATCTATCTGTTCTATCGATAGATAGATAGATAGATAGATAGATAGATAGATAGATAGATAGATAGATAGATAGATAGATAGATAGATAGATATTTGTTTTATTTGTTTACTTTCTGTTTTCTTTTTCTTTGACATCCCTTGCCTTAAATGTCCTTCTGCATCACTATGATGATTTATGATACGTGACTTTGCCTAATTCAAATGTTACAGACCTCAAAACAAAACCAGTCTGATACCCTATCAAACCTGCCATGCAGAGTCTTTACGTTGCTGACATGGTGAATAAATTCAAATCCGGTTTGTGGTATTGCAGGGCAGTTGTGGTCAAGTCGATTTATATAAAACGCCTTACAAGTTGCACCCTGATAAACTGCCGCGTGAGCTCAATCACACCAAGGGGCCAAAACCTCTGGTGCATTTCCATATTTATTCCTCTCTGATAAGATTGGTTTTGTCTGCAGCTGAGTGTAACTCATTTCAAGGGACATATTGATATGGCTGCTCCACACTCTCTTTCAGCTTGACTCTCCATTGGCTAAGCTTCTTTTATACCTGTGTAAAGATGCATGTCCATCGTAAGCTATTCATCCACATTTCTTGAGAAATAATAAACAAGCTATCAAATGCAAGTCAGGACCGAAATTGCACATCAGCACAATATATAGGTGGGCTATAGCTCTGACATTGACTTTTCTAGCCTTCTCTGCTGTCATGGCTGAAATTGCTATACTACTTCATGATGGACTTGGCTAGGGTGCGGCAAGCAGGTCAAGCTATTATTATTGCGACAGGCACCAGGCTCTCCAATGGATTCCACAATGGATTTTGTTAGCATGTAGAGCTTAGAACAGACAGGGGACTGAGGCGTATGGAAGTCGACGAGCTCAGAGCCGTTAAAGAAGGATAAAAAGGATGGGGGGGTGCGACCGTATGAGTAATGTGAGCAAGTTTTTGTCTTCGGCGCGCGTGCTCGTCTTTGATCTCATCTGAATGCACACAGACCGGTCATTGGCGGTCAGGGCTCCAAGACTGGCTCCAAAGCTTCTGGTCCTGTGGCTTTTAATTCAGACGCCCTGGGCCTCGCACAGTGCAGATGACACAGCACTTCTTTTGATATTTTAAACTGTAATCTTAACTGAAAACTGTGCCGCGTAAAAAGTTCCCTGCTGCCCTCGGTGCCATTATGGTTATATTTCCTGCGAGACGCATTGCTTCGCCTGCTCTTTTCAGACAATTCCCTTTTACGTAGGCTACGTCTGACCTTAGGCCTCAGAATTAGGCCACATGCATATGCAAACGTCTAGGAAGGTGCAGAACAAAACAGGGTCGTTGCATCTCTCTGGAATGATTAGCCATTCAGGCCAGCGGCACTGCCGCTAACGCGTCCATTTCCCCGACTGTCACTGCGGTGCAACCAATCATCCGAGAACAGATCATTCGCTCAAAAGTGCGCTCGCCATGCCGTAACCCGGGGCGACACTCGGCGGCCTAGCTGCTGCCTCCTTATGTAACGCGTAACCTGTGCACTCTGCGTGAGAGACATCACATTAAAGCGATGGACAAAAATAACACGACTCACTTCTTGCTGCCTTCTGCTTCCATCTTGTGCACATGCAAGTGGGTGTGCGAGCTCTTCAAATTACCCCTGGCATCTCAGCTCATCCTTTCTTGCCACGCGTGATGGATATCACTTTCTTTGCACTATCTTTCATCCAGGCCCTATATCCGGGATTAATTTCAGGATGCCACAACAAAAATTGATCAAGCCAGACATATAAAAAAAAATCTATATAGAAAATTTGTGGTTGTGTCACTGTTCGTTGTAAATAATAGCTCGAAGGTTTTGAATGTGAAAATATTTATGTGATACTTAGGCAGTCAGAGAGATTTAATCGCTTTTGCGTTATTGTTACTAATGCCAGTTGCATTAACCACCATATGGTTTTGATGAGTTTAATGTTTAAACTTTGTCTTGTTCAAATGAAATGTTTGTATACAACTTGTTTTGCTCAGTCTTCAGAATAGTGCATTTTTTTTTATTATTGTGTCATTTTATATACCTAAACAGCACCATTTCCTTAATAACACCAGGAAACAAAAATATCCTCAACTAAAATTAGTGGACCATATCATAAAAGATTCAAGTTTTTTAAATGTTCTGCTTTTTAAAAAATATATCTTATTTAATATGACTTTCTATGGATATATATTCACAAGCATGGCTGTTACACTTACAATATGTACAGCCATATTTTAAGTGTATACATCTGTATAATCTCTGACTATACTGAGCCTCAGGAACATCCCAGTTCAGTGCCCAGCAGTAGTCTACCAACATAGAGAGCCTGCACTCTCCTTGCCCTCTTTTCCAAACTATACACCATATGCAAAAAGAGATAAAAACCTTAAAAAAAAAACTGTTGGTGATAGTGAAATTTGCATGAACACATATTTGGATTTAGCATGCAGTACACAAACAACATGATACAAATCAGTGTAATTAGCTGCTATTAAGATGATTTGTCACAACAATGTTCACTACAGCTTGGTCTTCATTAGTCTACTAAGCGATCACTTTTTATGACTCATATAGAGTACATTTCACTTTTTCACCTTATATTGTGCTATTTTCTGTAAAAAAAAAAAAAAAAAAATGTATTTAACTTAGTATATTACCACTGAGTAGGAAGGATGAGGACTTCCTGTGGCATCTTCACATGCTTGTGAGATCTTTAACCCCAGAGAACCAAGCTGGTGTAAATTGCACTACTGGGTCTAAAGCGCCCAGTGAGCCTTCTTCAAAAGATGCAAATTAAAGCCTGACTGTTGAATGCATGAGAATGTGATGGTGGTAATGGTGCTCTGCAGTGCAAACCCTGAGGACTGAATTTGCATCAGACCTGGAGTCTAGTGGCTAGAATTTCAATCCATTATGCACTTAACTTTTTAGAAAGCTTTCCGATAGCCTCTTTTTTAAACAGACTGAGGTGTCAGACAAAAATCTAAATGTTATAAGAATTACTTTATTTCAAACCCTTCTGTTTGTGTTATGACTTTCTACCTACTTTACACTTTCTAATGTCTTAAAACCCCTATTGTACTATTTTATTTGCACTTGATGGAGTATATAGAAATATGTACCACTGGCTATTGTGTAGCTTTGTAAATAATGTCAAATGATTGTTTTTCAATTTTCTTGATAAAAATCCTCTAGTTCAGGAGTTTTTAGCTTCTTGCTTGCTGTTGTTTTCCTACTCTGGTGTATCTGATCCAGGTCATAAAGGACTTGATCATTTATGTTCTGGTGTGCTAAACTGTGCAAGAAAGTGGGGTTTTGGAGATGACAGCCTCTGCCCTAATTTAACCTACATTTCCTATACCATTGGTACTGAACTAAGAGACTTGGCACTTCTCAGTCTTTCTTCGTTGTGGAGTAGACTTCAGATGATGAATTTGTTACTCTGGAGTCATCTCATCCCAGGAAAACCTTACCTTCCTTACTAAATCCTACCTTGCCAAGGCAATTACCAAAAAGTGCTTCTGTTCGCATCCCCCATGACAGCCATTTTCAAAAATTGTTTCCTGTATAATGTGCTATGTATTCTGTTTCCGTATTTTTATGTGCTAATGGATCTCAAAATGGTTTCGCTCTCTTCAACAGTGGACGGCTGTATTGACTGGTCAGTTGACCTGAAGACATACCGTGTTCTGGCAGGAGAACCTCTGAGGGTGAAGTGCGCCCTCTTCTACAGCTACATCCGCACCAACTACAGTATGACTCAGAATGCCAAGCTGCGACTCATCTGGTACAAGAACAAGGGGGACTCAGAAGAGCCCATTATCTTCTCTGGACACCGGCTCAGCAAAGAGGGCGACTCTATCTGGTTCCGCTCAGCGGAGATGGAAGACAATGGCTTTTACACTTGCGTGCTCAGGTGAGTTTTTCTTAAACACCTCTCACACAGTCTTTGCTTTTTGCTTTGCCTTGGTCACTTATTTCTCTTTACCTTAATTTTACCTCAAGTCTAGCAAAGAGCAAAGTTAATCACAAATGCCTTGGCGAATCAGAGTTCAAATCCAGTTTATTGTCTTTGCCATTGCCTGCCTGTGTGTGCCCAGGTTGCAGATTCACATTAGAAATGGATGATTAAACTCTAGCAAAAAGCGGCAATAATCCAATTTACAATGCTTATGATAATATTAAGACAAGCTGTGAGTAACACACAGGCAACATAAGATAGACAAACAGTTTATCAGATAATAGCTAGAGTACACAATAATTTAGAATAAGTGTTGCAAAGCTCACACACTTGTTGTTTAAATACACTATGAGATGATTATATTGGTTTATTGGGTCATTTTTTATCCATCTGGAAAAGTTCACTGTAGTGCAAAGTATAATGGCAGGCATGCTGGAGCGAATAATGTTAAGACCCTGTGGTTTTCACTGCAGTGTAACTAAAATGCCAAGTGCTTTTACTGCACTGAATTAGCGACTGCCGAGCCCTTTTCTTCCACCTTTGGTGACTATATCATCAGCTTCATTCAGAAACTTCACATATTTTTATTCAAAACTGATGTGAGTATATTGAAGCAAATCCAAGATGTTTAAAACCCATGTGCTTCAGGGGTTTTGCATGGGTGTAACTTGAGTTCAGTCATTAGCTAAAATGTATTTCACAGGGCTGGAAAGGGGAAAGATTGAAAAATCAGACATTTAAACAACAATTATTACCAAAGTGTGTAACACTTTGTGGTATGCTTTATTAACAAAGTGTGTAACGCTTTGTGGTATGTTTTATTACCAAAGTGTGTAACATTTTGTGGTATGCTTTACTATTATAACATATATCCTCTTGGACAGTCCTCCCTGGTCAATAATAAGGCTTTTTTACAGGCTGTTGTAACAGCACTGCAGCATTCTTCCTGTGCTGTCTAATTAGGCGAGGGTTCCTGTCATTTCCATCACTGCTCTTATTATCAGTAGTATCCCACTCATTTGGACATGCTCACAGACAGACATGGCACATACTGTCATTGTGTCAGCACACACCACCAGGCTAAGACTATTCAAAAAGCTTCATGCTGGATTTTATGTTGGGGAGAGAAAAAAAAAACGCATCTTAAAATGGGTTACAATAGATCTTCCATGGTATAGTTTCAATATCAGCATTTAGTTAAGAAGGTACAGGTTCTGAACCCAATTCTGACCTCTAACTGAACCCCATGCCCCACCCCAACCCTCATGAAAAGTGACGGATGAATGACATTCTCAAAAGCTTGGTAAGCCATTCCCTATCATTACATAGCTTAACAGTTCCCAAGAACAGCAATGCTCATCAAAACCTGTGTTATTTTTGTGTCAGTCTCCTTACTGATTTGAATACAAAAGTACTTTTGGCAAACACAATGCGCAAAATACCATACTATAGCACACAAAAGAAATGCAACCCTTGAAAACAAGTCAGGAAAGAACAGAGAGGGGCTGGGAGGACACCCAGTGCGTAGACAAAAGGAATTTCATCTGTCAAAAGCCAAGCTTCTGTGGGGTACAATTGGTGTAAAATAACACTGGCAAAGGCAGCTGCGTCGGGAATGACAGAATGAGTTGGAAAGTAGGGAATCTATTTTCTCCAAAGTCCATTCCCTCTAGAAGGAGTAATTCTATGTTTCCACCCAAGGCAAATACACACGTCTGCCTATAAAACAAAGCCGTTGCCCCTAGTCACACACTGTCATGTCTGTACACTCCTCGGTATGCTACAGGTATCACAGTTGCACCCATGCAATGCAAACATGTTTGCAGCACTTATCAATAAAGAGTTCTATCAAAAAGCTAAACATCACCCTGGGTACACAGCGAATCACATCAAAGCAAATGCTCATTAAAATTTCATATTGCGTCATTAAATCAATATGCTTCTCTTATCTATAGATTCTGAGAGTGAACGTGGGGTTTGAGCTCTGGCTGTATCTGCTGTCATTGTGGCTGCATTGGCACTTGTAACGACGTGTTAGATGGACCCTTCAGTGCTAACATGTGCTAAGTTCTTCTCCAAACACCCTTGTTCCACACACTCTTCAGTCAAGCTGTCCTCCATCACCAGGTGTGATAGAGAGCACATTACATTTCACACCTCCACAGAAACAATGGAGGCCCATTTAGCCTTCATTTGATAACTTTATGCCTGTAAAGACATAAGTCTTCCCTCAACTGCGGAGGACCTTCTGAAACTCCACTGCAAATGGGAGGAATATTTGCTCTGTCACAGCAGTTCTTCCCCCCTTTCCTTTGTACATTTTTATTATCAGACACATACTCTCCCCTTCTATCTTTTTATAAGTCTTGCATTCAAGACAGGATAGCAAGACAATTACTAATGATACTAATGGTAAGAACAGTACCACTTACTGCTGCTACTATTGCTAGATACAGTGGCCTTCAATTCCTGAGCAGGCATCTGTGAAAATGTCATTCAGATGACTTGCACTATAAGGACATTATATATATATATATATAATTTTTTTTGTGAAAATAAAACTAGAAAGTAAAGTAGAACTAGCCATTTTGTCCTCTGCACTTAGGGAATGGTACATTCTCCCCAAGGCATACGGGGTAATCAGCACCACCTGTCCTTTTCTCCCTTAAGACACTTCTCTTGTGTACAGTTGGCTGCCTTAATGTCCTCTCCTTCTAAACACACTCAGGTTTGCCTGTTTATTAATCTTAGCATCCAAGATCTTAAAGGGAGCAATGTGGGTGGTGGAAGGAGACATTATTTATGCTGTTGTTGTCGGCCCATGTCCACAGCAGTTAAAGCTGATGTAAGCGATTTTTTTTATCACTTCAGCTAAACTCTGGCTAAATCATCTTTACATCCTGATAGCTATCACTAAAACATTAGCTCTGGGAAGAAAAAAAAAAGGTCTCTGTCAGCCCTGGGATCCACAACAGACAATTAAATTTTTTTTTAACATAGTCTGCTTTTATTAACCCATCAGTAAATCTCTCTACAAGGAGTTGGTCCTTTCTTACTGTGCATGAGTTTGGTGGGAGGAGCTATGGATGGAGCACATTAAGCTGTGGGGAGGGAGGGTGTGTTAGAATTTAGAATTAGAATAATGTCACAAAGACAGTGACATTAATTTCAGCATATTTAAGCTTTACTAACCAAAATGATCTTGTATGAAAATGGAATCCAAAACAGTTCATGAAACTGAAAAAAAGTGTATTACTTTCAGTAAATTTTAATTGCAGTATTTACCATTTCAGTCACCGCAGTGACCTCAAACTACACTTAGCCAATTAACTGCATTGTGATGCAAGAGAGCAGCCACAAGCTACAGCTCTGGCAATGATGTTGATCTTAAAGGGACCAGTCCCAAAAAGTGCCTTTCTGCATTTAAGTATTGAACTTTGGTCAGAAATATTCAGAACTTAAAAAAACTTTGTTCTCAGGCTAAGAATCAAATTGAATATAGCTGTTATATGACAGAGCTGTACCAGTTCAGATCTGTTTGACCTAAATTAGCTTTACAACGATGGTGCTGAGGTTACAGGGAAATAGTTGTATAATGACAATGCTAAGAATACCTTAAGTGAACAAACCAATTCAATAACTTAGTCATATAGAGTAGGTAATGCATTGCATTTCTCAATGTAATCCATTCTTAGAAAATCCAACTCTGCTGGGACAGTGTAACTGTTTTAGCAACATAAGTGCATTGCTGTTTCTCTGGCATGAAAGGATAATGATAGTCTAAATCCACATGCTGATATGCTCTTGGGGACAATGGATGAAAATTACCTACATGGCTAAACCTGACACATTTATATTAAAGCAATCTAATGAACTGGTTAATTAATTAAATGAATGAACCCTTAAAATATTCTTAGATACTCATTAGACATAATGACAGATTGGTGTTAATACTTTGTGCCACAGAAAATATTCAGAGGTCTAAAAGTCCATTTTTATTAACCTTTCAGCAAGTGTATCTCCTTTACAGATAGATAACAAGAGCCTTTAGTAAGAAACTTTTAATGCACAAATGTCAGTCAGGTCCTGCACTGTTCTGTTGTAGATGGAGCTTTTATTAGAAAATCATGGTTTGGGATTGTCCTACTCTTAATATTGTAATTTCTTCATCTCCATATGGAAACATTTATTTATTCATTCATTCACATACATTATTTAGAGTACAGTTTTCCTCTGTGAAGGGCTTGTTAGTGAGCTGATGAGGTGGATGAGGTGGGGAAACAGTGGATTGTATTGGGGATGAACTGTGCTGGGGGATAGTGGTGGTGCTTTGTGCTAGGGACTAGTGGTGATGCATTGTACTGGGGGATTGTAGTGGTCCATTGTACTGGGGGATTGTAGTGGTCCATTGTACTGGGGGATTGTAGTGGTCCATTGTACTGGGGTATATTGGTGGTGTATTATACAGGACTCGTCTGTCTGGTCTAGGGTCTTTACACACTGCTCTCCAGCATTAAGATTCTTTCATGGCATACAGTCATATTTGGGATGGCATGACCTTGTCATGGCAGAGACCTTCATCTAACTTCAGCACACACACACACACACACACACACACACAGACAAACACATTTAAAACAGCTACATCTGTTAAATATGTAAAGTTTCAAATATGTAAAGCACATGCTACATTGACGTTTGATGGATGTAAAAAACAATAATACTGAAGTAATGGAGTAATTGAGTATGCAGCAGGCATAAGCTATACCAGTGCAATAGACTACAATCATGTACAGCTGGAGGCCTGAGGGTGCTTGCAAGCAGCCGAGCGCTTAGATATGAGTTAACACAGTGGGAACATGCTGCATTGAAAACAGCAGCACTCCATCTCATGTAAATGTGAAGCAGGGACCCGTTTGTAGAGTCCTAGCGGTGTTCCTGTGTAACGATGCTCCATTGTGGTAAAGATGTTCAGGAGGTACTTGGGGTACTGCAGGTACTGCTTCTGCTTATGTGTAGGAAATGTCTTTGAACTGAGCTGTACATAGCTAGGACAGCAGCATATAACAGTTTGCACTGCCACTAGAATGCTGAATAGTGAGACAGACTAGACTCAAGTGGCTCAGGTTCCAGCATTCCAGATCACCCTAACACCCTCATCTTAAAAATAA
>JAOYMR010000009.1:9906312-9916381 GCA_025802075.1 Tenebrosternarchus preto | reverse complement strand
CCCCCCCCCCCCCCCCCCCCCCCCCCCCCCCCCCCCCCCCCCCCCCCCCCCCCCACCATCATTGTGTGTTTTTTCTGTGACAGTTATATTGACATGAAGTGTCTTTCTCAGTCATAGTGTCACGATGCTGAGTGCTGAGACTCCCCCTACTGATGTTCTCCAGTAGTGGCAGCAGCCGTGCCCATGGACCATTTGTTTTTGTTTACTCCTGTCCTGTTACGTTGTCCATGCCTTCCTGGTGGTCATTATTCGTTAATTAACTCACCACCTGAGGATCATTATGTCTTTATGTTTCTCTTATTTTAAAGGCCCAGTTTGTGTTTAGACCTTTTGTTATAGTAATGCCTTTTCAGTCTGGTTTCGTTTCATTACGTTCATTAAACATTTCAGTTGGAGACCTGCATGGAGGTTCCCATTCTTTTTCTTTTCCTGCATGTTCTTCACCCTTGACACATCGCAACATTTTCTGTGAAAGTTTATAATGTAAAAAAACATTGTAAGTAATATTGAACCAGTATGCTTAGTTATAGGGGGAATAGTGAGTAACCCTCATTTGGCCACTTTGGCCATAATTTTATGTCACTGATGGATCCTGTTACTCCTAAGACTGAGTAATAGAATATATTAAACAAGCTTTTGAAAGAAAAAAGCAATAAGATTACAGGTCTTTTAAAAAACAAGACACTTTTCTTTTGAATAAGACTGATTGCTTGTTGTGTTACATGTTTTAAAGGGATGAAAATCATGAGGTGGGAGGACAGCACAGGACAACATTCACAGCCAAGCATTCATTGTTACAACAAACCGAGTCTGAGTCATACTCAGTTTATAGTTGCGATACCTTAGTATGACATCTATAAATCTGTATTTTCACTACGGCAGTTCATATTTTATTGAAAATTCAGTACCAGGGCTGAAATGTACTTTATTATCCAAAGAATAACATGATGTGCTTTTTCATTTTATATGTCTTCTGTATACAGTATGTAGACTTCTAATTGTATTATTTAATATTCAGGATCTTCTTCACTTCATGGGATACCCATCCTTATCTGAAGCTCCTGGGTGAGGTTTTAAAATAAGTAACTTTTTTTTTTTTTGTAAATTTTACATCTTAACATATTTCCATGGAGCTTCCCTCTAATTCAAGCCTTCTTGCTTTTTAAATGAACACTTGATGCCTTCCCACAGGATTTGAGTAGTAATGTGAGGTGTCATTTGAAACCCTTATTTGAGGCTCCCATCTGAGCTTTTAAAAAAGGCAACCACAGAATTTTAAATCTTAGCAGTATTTCCATGGAGCTTTTCTCTAATTCATGTTTTTATGCTTTTTAAGCAAAGATCGGATGGTTCCTCACTGGGCTTAAGTAGCAACGTGAGACGTACAAGTTAACTCAAGTACAAGTTAGTTATTCTACTAAATCAAATGATCTGAGGAAGGCGTTGGTTCATTACCATACGGCTATATGTTCAGTGTTTTTAACCAGTCTGTCTCACTGCACTCTGAAATTGTCCCAAGTCCAAATAACTTTACAGAGTTGACTGTAAGTTGATCAAGGCCTGCACATTATTATACATGGCTGCCTTCCCTGTTACTACATCCAATTACAACCCAGCAAATATTGGATCATCTTTGTAGTTATGCTCCAAGTCCCTCATGTGGTTTTCCCCATGAACTCAAACTGAAAGGTACAGCCCCCACCCATCCCCTAGTCTCCCTCTCACACACACAAACACACACACACACACACACACACACACAACTCTGCATCACATCTTTCATATGATGCACATTATGAATTCATATGTGGTTGTTTTTATTTATTTTTTTCTTCCTCTTTTTTTTTGGTTACCTCATATGATGGAGCCCACGTTCTTTCACATGGCTCATTTGTTTTGTTAATAGATATGCTGTTGCAAATCCTGCCGTTGTTGGGAAACGCTCTGCACTAAACACGCTGTCTTGCAATTGTTATGTGAACATAACATCCACCTCTGCATCTCATTAGCTGCACTGATCACTCTTTATCAAACAGCATAGCAGAGAACACTGGAAACATTAATTTGCAATTCACCTGCCTGAAATCAACAGACAGGGTCAGGTTTTTGCTGCAGATTTATGTGCAGCAAGATGTTTAATTTGGTCATATGAGCTAAGTACCACTTATGATGCAATTGCAAATTATAATTGGACACTCACACAGACATTATTGTGCCTATGTACATACAAAACATGGTAACAAAAGCTCAGGTGAATAATTAAGTAGAACAGAAGCAATATCTATACAATGAATCAATGTTTACAATATTCTGTGAGCACTGAAATATTGCGAGGTTTGATCCAAGCATGAATTCAGCATGCAAGCTCATCCGAAGATCCCATGAAGCCCTCTCCACATAGATAACCCCTTTCCGCAAGATAGCTGGACTCACAGGGGACAACACCAGACACAGGCGCTCCGAAATCAGATCCCAGAGTTCCCATTTAGAGCAAGCACCAAGAAGAGGCAGATTAACTGTGCTCTCATGATAGGCTATGGATTAGGCCAAGCCAGGCCAAGGCAGACTGGAGCAAAAGAATGAGGAGAAAATAGTGCCATTATGGTGCAGTGTCATCCCCAATGTCACCGGGAGGAACTCTTCAGCACTTCTCTAAATAGAGGAAGAGTGCGCAACCAGATTGATATACACTGATGTGCAATGACAGCGTGATTTATCACTAGGCACACAACCTTCTCACTGCAAGCAAGGCCAGCCAGGCCAAGCAGGATCGCCAGTCATGACTCAGCACTATTCATAGGGCCGCAGACAACTCTCTGCAGCGTTTATTCATGTGGCCTTCTGCAGCGGATTTGGCCTATAATCACAAAATTCGCTTTCAGTTCATGTCTTTTTTTTATTTTTTTTATTTCTTGCAGTTTTTTCGTCTTGTTTCAATATCACCCGAACATATAACAGCATGAGCTGATCCATCAGGTCTGAGCACAACACATCGTTCAGGGTTGGAATAGGAAATGCAGTAAATGGTTCATGCTGTTAAGGTAATTGGCATTGTGAAGGTTGTCTAAAGCCTATTGAATGATATTATATGTGGGCAGCTACGTTGGATATCTGTTTGCCTAATTTTAAGCTTAGGTGAATGCCATGAAGTTCATGCTTCATAATATACAAAAGTTACTATAGTGCGCCTGTATGGCTGATCTGGGTCATTTCACGTTCGCAGTAGTGGGGACACAGATCTTGTCCAGAGAAATCTGGGTCTGTTTGACTTGGGTTTGGAGAACCCCCTTTTGACAGAGAAAAATTGGCCTGCACCTGTTATTTCAAAGAAGATTATAGATTCATTTCTTACCCTCTATCATTATTGATCAATTTGGAAGGAAAATGATAAATGAAGTACCATCATATATGCTTTTGCTATGTTAAGCTTTCTTTTTCAGATTGTGTGTGTGTGTGTGTGTGTGTGTGGTTGATGTACTTTGTACCATTAATGGTTATGCATAATGGTTTTGTCTTATGGTAGCTGAGAACATTTTTTGTACATTAATACTTCACCTAAGCACTGTAGTGAAAATAGTGTGTGCTACTGAGGAGAAGGTGAATCACATATCTGCTGTCATTGATACTCCCTCTATGATTTCAATGAACTCTTAAATACAAAAGAGAAAAAAACACACCTTGCAATGTTGGCATTCATTATATGTAACTTTGTTGGGGTTTATTATGAACAAATTATGAACAAATTAACTAAGCTTGTGCCAGTGCACAAGCTTTGTTGATTTTAAATATTTGAAATGTTATGTGTGCATGTCACCTGTGGAGAATGCGACCCAGTCAACAGGTCCAACATCAATGTCCCACTGGGAACAGTGTAAATTTATGGAGACGGTCTGATCAAGTCATTGGGTTTTGGTTGTAGAAATGGATAAAGATGATTGATTTTCTTTTGATTCATTTTTTAATTACTTATGAAATCATTTATACATTTTATTTTCATCATTGTGCCATTGGCCAGTGTATTTTGATTGTTCCAGGGCAAGTTTGAATATAGTATCATTTGCATTCTCACCCTTTGTCTATTAGCGTTGCTAGCCACCATACCTTAAATATGTCTTGTCTAGTTGATGGTGTTATGTTGGAGGAGGCCTAGTAGGATGTGTTTTGGTCCAAAGAGAGGTCTGCTGAAGTTTAGACCTCTCAGTATTCTTTTTATAGAGACAATAGCAGACTTTGGATTGAACTGAAACTACTTTGAATGTGAACTGTAAACCTACTTTTGACTTGTTTAAGAAGTTGCTCAGTAGAGTGAAATATCTATTTATCATTTTCTTTTTTTCATGTTTGGTTTTACCTTTTTTTTTTTTTTGCACAATCAGAGTGGTGGTGAACTGTGCCATATGGTAATTGGCAGCTTAATAAATATCAAGGTTTTGAACTACCACTCTGTCTTTGCTTTTTATAGCCAAACCCTCACTTTGTATTTTTGAATTTGTTACAGATTCCTTCACAAGTGGTATGAGTGATGGGATTGGTCAGTATGGGGAAGAAGTGAGTGGCTGGGCTATTTTTTAAAGCTTTTGTTTCTCCTCCCTTCTCGCAATTATTCTTATCCTTCAAGACAGTCATAGAAAGGGCTTGCCTGAGTGGCTGGAGTAAGTACTAATTGAGGGACCTATGGGCAAAATGCTTGGAGATAAGGATGAGGGAAAATTGAGAAACATTGCAGAAGACACATGTCTCCAGGAAACAAGACATGTTCTGGATACATCTTACAAAGCCAGAGACATGATATTGAAGGACCAGAAGGCAGCCAGATAGGAAACATTATTGAAGACACTGCAACATTAGTTTAACCTGCTCTAATAGAAGGTGAATAGTGGAACTACTAACCAAGCACGGGGCAGGACACGGTTTGAGAAGGAGCCTGGTCTACAACCACTGAATGATTCAGAGGACATACATCTTGGCACCTTTGTGGCATGCCAGTGGTTTTCAACTGATTGTTAGACAGTTAGATTAGTGATTCCTGATGTACAGAGCTGGAAGTTCCTATGTCCATATGGATATCGATGGCACTCTATATTATGTCAAGGTCAAGACAGCCATTTTGAGTAAATACAACATTAACCCAGAGACATACATTTTTGAAGTTACAAGCTACTAAGTAGGGGAGAACTTTGTGTGCATTTCAAGAAACTGTTTCAGAAATTGGTCAGACCAAGGAATCAGATGAAAGAGGAGCCAGTTGAGGTGATCCTTCTAAAACAGTACATCTACTTGTTGAATCCTGAGTTACAATTTGGATTATGGAGAACAATCCATGCTCTGCTGATGAGGCTGCATCTTTGGTAGACATCTTTTTAGCAGATTGCCAGAAGGACTAGCCTTTGACCTACAACCACTGGAAAGAAATCATAGATCCAAGGAAGATATGTAGCATGTCCATGTCTTTTGCAGTAAATCTGGGCATGATGGTAAGTAAGGTTGGTTCTGCCAAACAAAACACTAAAAAACCAAACACTATGACCTATAGAACGTCTATACGACATATAGAATGTCTATATGCTTCCAGAGAACAGGAAGGCCATCTAAAATTGAAATGTTCCTATAACCCCTCCACCCTTAGATGTATTGGTATGTACCTATACCTATGTCTCTTCAGCACAGTGGTAAACTTGCTTCGCATTATGTTCATGTTGGTTTGAATAGAGAAGGACTGGAATCAGTGCCAGTTTGCCTAGGGAATAATGCTGATAAGGTGTCCATCTGCTGTTTTGATGGACAGGAGAAGCAGTATCCCACAACAAATGTGAATATAGATAAGTGCAGGAGCAGCCTTACTTATTGAAACTTGTTCTTACAGGATCACCCCTATTGTAGCAAGGGCGTGGCTAAGCAGACTGATGCACTGCTTTTTTTGAAGCAGATTTAGATACTGAGCCAGGTAAGTCACAGAAATACAAACATCAAAGAAGAAACAAATTTCAGTTTTTAGGAGACAATACTAAGGAGGGGCTTCTTTCAGGTCAACCAGAGGTACCACTGGGTTTAGAAATACCTCACAATATTTCTGAACTACAGAAAGATGATTCAGATTTTAGCCATTTATATGCACAGGTACAAGACAGAGAATTTTCTACAGCTACTAGTGCAGTGAGCCAAGACAGTATGTTCTAAATGCAGAATGGCACACTGTGGCACAGCTAGTGGTTCCTATAAAGGTGAGTTAGTGTTCTTTAAGCCGTCCCATCCCCCAAACAGGTCAGTTATGGAGACAAAAGACCTTGGCACATTCACACTACCATTTCTTTGTAGTGTTCATGAATTCTTTGAAGTGTTACCAAACAGTTCAGGCATGGGCAGTGGCTTTGTCATTTTCTAAAGATTTCTCAACAATCATTCTAACTGATCAAGGGTCTTATTCATCAAGGGTCATGTCCAAGCTATTAAATCAGATGGATCAGCTATTAGGCATAAATTGTATAAGGACCACAATTTATCACCCACAGACCAATGGACTGGTTGGTCAAGACCTTGAAGAAGATGCTTTGCAAGTTTGTACGAGACAGGTACTGACTGACAAGAAAGGCTGCTTTTCTTTATTTGCTTATCGGAAGATACAAGTGTTAACAGGGTTTTTTATCTTTTGGGTTGCTATAGGCCAGAGAAGTATGAAGGCCTTTGTTGCTGTTAAAAGAGATCTGGGCTGTATGTCAAGAAGGTGCACAGATACAGCACATCGCAAGCTATATCCTTCAAATGAGAGATGCTGGAGAGCACGACAACGAGAACATGTCTGAATCTCAGCAGAGACTGAAATAATGTTATGACAAAAAGTCCAGAACTTAGTGTTTCAAGTCAGGATCAAAGTGCCGACTAGTAATGATAACAAGCTGTTGTAAAAATGGCAGGGTTCCTATGAAGTGGTTTGAAAGCTTAGGTCCATCATGTATGAAGAGGCAACACCAGGACACAAGAGATCCAAGTTTGTTCAACCTGTCAACCTGTTAAAGGAGATACAAAAAAAAAAACAGAGGGAGCAGAGATACTGATGATTTGTCATGTGGATGAGGAGGAGGTGAATACCTACCAGCAATATCTACCAGTCCCATCGGGCTCTAGCTTAGATATCAGTCAAGTATCATCCAACCAACAGTTTGAAGTGCAATGTCTGTGTCAATCAGAAGCGTTTCAAAGAATGCCAGAATGTATAGTGCTAGTAGAACATGACACCGCCTTTTGTGAAGGGACAGCTGCCTGGCATGTGAGCTACCATGTGGGCTACCATGTGGGCTACCATGCCTGTGAGCATCTTTTGAAAGTTCTTAGGCAAGAGATTGAAGTGATGCTAGATATGAATATCACTGAATGCTTCAAAGTGGTGCTGCCCAGTAGTTTTGATGCCCAGAAAGACGGTAGTCATTCTGTGTAGAGCTCAGGTACCTTGATTCAGTATTAAAGTCTGATTCCAATCCTACACCTAGCATTGACAGTCTGATAGACTCCTTGGGGAAGACTAAGTGGTTAACAACCATTGATTTGTGTAAGGGCTATTGGAAAGTGCATCTGTGTGCTCAGTCTAAAGACCTGACTGTGTTCCAGACACACTGGGGACTTTTTCAGTTTTCTATGATGTCATTTGGTGTACATAGAGCCCCAGCAGCCTTTCAAACACTTGTAGACCAGGTGTTGTCTGGTTTGAACACCTTTGCCACAACCTTTTTGGATGATATTGTCTACAATTCATCCTGAGAAGATCACCTGAGAAAATGAGGGGCTTTTTCATTGCATTCAGTCAGCAGCCCTTATCATCAGTTCCGCAAAGTATGGCATAGCAAAAGCTTAAACAGAGTACATGAGTTATGTGTTTGACAATGGCGTGTCCTCATAATGGTCAATCTTAGTGATTTACAAACGACATTAAGAACAATGTAACTTTAAGAATGCTTGTTTTCAAGTACTTCTTCATAGTTATTTTGCTGACTCCACCAGAAAAGCACTGCTAGTTGAAAATGTGATCTTTTTTTTTTTTTTTTTTACCAGAATAGCATTACTATGAATATATTTATTCTAAAAACTAATAGAGAAATATGTATTTAAATTAATAGTATTTTAAAAATATTACAATTCCTACCTAAACGTATTAAGCACACAGGCACACAGTTCAACTTTCCTACATCCAGAAGCATGGAGTGCAAACTACTACTATACTACTACTATTACTACTACTACTACTACTACTACTACTACTATTACTACTACTACTACTATTACTACTACTACTACTACTACTACTATTACTACTACTACTACTGCTACTACTATTATTACTACCAGTGTGTGTGTGTGTATGCAGGGAGTATGGCTGCATGAAGGAAGTAATCACATCAAATGTGGAAGACATGCTTATAAGATGGACAGACAAAAACATAAGACAACATGGTAATCACCACCACGTGGATGAGGGTCCAGGTGAGGGGTCATCACACTTGCATACATAGAAATTGGATTTACTATTAGGAACATACTGACAGTGTAATTCAAGATAGTAGATTTGATTTGTTTTGGTATTGAATGTGGACTAAAGGATGCAATTGTGTTTTCAATCAATTATTTATTCATTTTCTTTGTGAGGTAGAATGCAAGCATAATTTACAAACAAGTACTACATTAGTTACAAAGTGTTTTGAGAAATACTTGCAAATTGAAGAAAGTTTATGTTATGATATTAAACTGTACTTAGCATTACCAATGTTTTAGAAAACCCACTCCTGACCTGAAGGAACACGACAAGTATTCAGTGGACACAGGAGGCCAAGGCAGCTTTTACTGATCCTAAGAATGCTTTGTATGATGATCCAGTATTTTATTGTCCAGACTTTGAAAAGCCTTTTGTGCTGCAGACTGATGCCCTTGACAGAGACATAGGGGTGGTGCTTCCTCAGGGTGAGCCAGAGGACCAACATCATGTGGCTTATATCAGCAGGAAGCTTCCCCCAGGGAGGTGCAGTAGTCTACAGTTGAGAAGGAGTGACTGGCAGTAAAAAAGGTATTGGACACCTTTAGGTATTACCTCTTGGGTAGATAGTTCTTCTTGATCATCGGTCATTGCAATATATTGACTGGATGAAGGATTCAGATGCAAGGATTACTTGCTGGTGTATGTCCATGCAACCTTACAAGTTTATCATCCCTCATGTCCCTGGCATAAGTAATGCTATCAATGATTTCATCTCCTGCCTGTTGGTGTGAGACCAGAGGGAAGGGTGTGTGTTGTGTGTGGTAGTCACATGTGAGCCATACATAAGAACTGCTGTTGTTACCCTGTCTATGAACTACATTAATTCTATGAATAGGACAAAAAAAGGAAAAAAAAAAAAAAACATTTCTCACAAAACTGGCATTCATTACATGGTTTTATTATGAATTAAGTAAGTGCATGGGCTTAGTTAAGGTGACCTACTTTTACATTTTGAAATGTTATCTGTGTGTGTTACCTTTGGAGAGTGTACTTCAGTCAG
The DNA here is from genome assembly GCA_025802075.1 of Tenebrosternarchus preto. Classification (NCBI taxonomy): domain Eukaryota; kingdom Metazoa; phylum Chordata; class Actinopteri; order Gymnotiformes; family Apteronotidae; genus Tenebrosternarchus; species Tenebrosternarchus preto. The sequence continues at coordinate 9,906,860 of JAOYMR010000009.1, read as the reverse complement.
TAGGTTCAGCAGAAAAAGAATTCCCACTAGGTACAGTGAGAATGTAAGTGGTTCCTAAGAGGATGCTTGGCAAACCATTAGATTTTGGACCACAAGGGCTATATAGATTATTAGTTTCCATGAAATACTGTGTTTGTTTGGTTTACTTGTAATCATTTAGAAATTTGATTTACATGATTGTGTCACTGGCCAATACATTTTGTTTGTTTAAGTAAAATATCAATATTATTTGTATTCCCCCTTCCCCCTTTGTAGTGGTGCTGGCCTCTATAAATGTGTATGTTGTGTAGTTCACAATAATATAAGATAATCCTTTATTAGTTCCACAGTGGAGAAATTTACATTATTGTAATAGCAAGGGATAGCGATTCACTCAGTACAAAAAATTAAAAATATAAAAACCTTACCAGTACAATAAACGAATCAAAATACACAATTAAAAAATGTTGGTGAAGGAGATCTTATGAATTTTAGACCTTTGAGTATTCTTTTTAAAGAGTCAATAGCAGAATTTTGAATGTGAACTGTAAACCTACATTTGACTTGTT